>PVKN010000125.1:0-17109 GCA_004027915.1 Capromys pilorides | reverse complement strand
TTATCAGAATTTATGGGATGTGATGAAGGCAGTTCTTAGAGGGAAATTTATAGCTATGAACTTACACATTAAGAAAACAGAACGGGAACAAATAAATACCCTAACGCTGCACCTCAAACAGCTAGAAAAAGAAGAACAAACCAAACTCAAAGCCCAAAGATGAGATGTTATACTGATGGCACTTATGTCTGCAGAAAGGACAGCAAAGGCTTGCTCTACAGTTCAGCCTAATTGTCTTAGGGAAACGACTTAAGACTGGGGATCATAAGAAACTCAAAACCCCCCGGGGTGCACTGAGACAGCAATTGAGACTGGGTGTGGTAGTGCGTGCCTGTAATCCCAGCTCTTGGCAGGCTGTAAACAGGCGAGTCACTCTGAGTCCAATCTAGTAGTGAGACCCTGAACACCCTGTAGACCCTTCCCTTCCCTACAACACACACACACACACACACACACACACACACACAAAAAAAAAAAAAACTCAATGAATTATTACAGTGATCCATGTTTAAAAGACAGATTGGTGTCTGCCACTTGCTCTACCGCCCTCCCCATCCCCTTTCTAGTGGTATTCAGAGGAGAATGAGAAGTGCACAATGTCTTGGTTTTCTGCTCGCTGAAGGAGTCGCTGCGGGTCTTCAGCCATATCACACGGCCCACAGCTGAGCTGCAAAGAGCTTATCCTGAAAGTGCCGAGGCACTGGCTCTGTCCCTGGGAGCCTGCTCTGGGCAAGGTCTTCTAAAGGCAGCAACTTAGATATGGACGTCTCTGAAGCAGGCACACGCTCTGGGCTGCCAGGGGCTCGCCATTCACTGGCGTCTTGCACTCACACTTGGGCCTAATTGAGGCTGCTTGTGAGGCCCTAGAGGTGCTAATGGGGAGAACTCGGTGCCCCCAAGTTGCTAGAGCTCCAAGCTGGGAGCTCTGCTGACCACGGAGAAGGGTGTCTCAGGGGAGGCCAGCATTGCTTCCAAGGAACAGATGAGTCGAGGAATAAGGTAAAGAAGGAGCGGTGCTCCCTAACAGATGAATGGCCAGGCAGATGCGGTGTTGATACATATGACGGGCTACCCTCCCGCAAAGAAGGTTAAACCTGAGCCACTGGTAGGAAAACGGATGCACCTTGAAACCGTAATGTTAAGTGAAATCCATGCGACACCTAACGTATGCTGCACGGTTTCTCTTACATGAGAAACCCAAAGCATAGGAAGACAGATAGCACAAAGCAGGGCTCTACATTTCCTGCAAATGGGAAAGGGGCCAAAGCTGGAGGGAGATGAAAGGAAGGGGAAAGGAAGGGAACACAGCAAGAACTGAGAGGATATCCATAGGCACCGACTTCCCACACAATCACTAGGTGCTACAAACTGTTACTAATAAAAAGAAAAATGAAAAGAGGAGGAACAACAGATGCAAGAAGGCCCGCTTGGAAATGCTCGCCATGACCACCGGTTTCCAAGAAGGCCACCCTGTGTAAACAGTACACTTAATCTGGTCTGTCATACGCATCTGTTCACAGCTCTCTTTCACTTGTTTGTTCTGGGAGAAGTACCCACACCTCGGAAGGTATCACTATAGCAGCCCTACTCTCCAGAACCAGAGCAGGTGCCCCAGGGGCACCACCATCTCTTTCTCCCATCTTCCCGCCCTAGTGGCAGGGGCATCACACTCACACCATGAGGAAGACGCCTCCCGTGTTGGACACGCAGCCTCTGCTTGTCGGGGTGGCATGCTTGTCAAAGCCGCAGACGCCGCACAGCAGGCCCAGATAAAAAAATAGCGCGATGAGGGTCGGGAGGAAGCAGACAATCAAGCCCCCCAGCCACCTGGTAAAGCAAGCACAGTGTTAGGACACCACAGCGACGCCATCGGGACCCTGGAGCTGCTGACCAAGGCTGCTGCGGTGGGCGTGTATGTGGGGTGGGCTCCTGGCCAGTGTTAGGGTTCACTGACATTCCTCACCGGGCAGGACCCATCTTTCCCCTACGCCTCCAACCCAGCCGCCGGGGCATGGTAGCCTCGATGCCCTCTTGCATCGATCATGACATGCTTGCGTTCTCTTTTTCAATTTACTGTCAATAAAATATCATAAGCACCGCAAATCTTTCAAGATTCCCTATTGGGAAGATGCAGGAAGATGGTGCTTAATGGGAACACTAGTGTCTTTTCGCAGGCCTTCCTCTAAAGCATTCTATGGCCACAGGAACGTTCTGGGTCATCACACTCTTTACTAAACTGGAGATGCTCTATGCAGCAGATGCATGGGGCATTCAGAATTTTACAAGTATCCTAACTCAAGTGCAGGCAGAATGCAAGTCTCAACCTTATAATGGTTCTGGAAGCATTTGAGGGTAATGGAGGAGCAATTAGGTCTTACCGGCATTTCCAGAATAAACAACACCTTTTCCTAGCAGCGAGGAGCATTCAAGGGTAGAAACTGCTCCCCAACATTTAAGATGCAGAAAAACAACGAATTTGTTCTGACCAGTGCCTCTCAACAAAATTATGATAAAGCTTTTCATTCGATTAAGAGCAAGCTCGGTAATTATGTAATGGCCATCAGCAGCCGTTGTGTGGTGGTTGGTTCCAAGTATTGGTGACACAAAATTAAATAAGCCTTGGAGCCTGGCCTCAGAAAACTTTTAGAGTGAATAAATCATGTACTTAAATTTCTTTTGAAAATAAGCTTCCGGTCCTCAGGCAGTGGGAGGAGAGAGGGAGGGTGGGTCGCAGGCAGACAATTGCACTGTTTTTCTCATCTGTGAAGGTCTGACTGCTGTTGAGTTTGTAAGGTCAGGGTGCCGAGCTGCCTGTGCGTCTCCTGATACCTGTTGGGTATCCTAGTGCCATAATGAGACATGAGCTGCACCCCTGAAAGCTTGTCGATTCGGGGACAGTAGCAGCCCTGCCAGATGAGGGTGGAACCCCACCTCTGACACCTCTTAGCTGACTTTCACTGAGTCACTCCATGCACCTGATGCCCAAGATTCTCATCTCCAAAATGGAATTGTTAAGTACAATGCAACCAGGGGTTGCGTTTTGTGGGTGTAAACGAGATGCTCTGTGGTGAGCACCATGAAAGGCTCCACAATGGCTGGCGACTAATGTCATTATTTTTATCATTTCTTGTGCTCTTGCACAAAACACAACCTGAATAAGAATGGCTCTGGGCTCTCCGAAGGGTCAGGCAGGACAGGCTCGGAAGCTGAGCCCTTCAGACAGGAAGTCCTTCCTCTAAATTTCTCAAGTCCTGGCATCCTTCCCTCTCCCACACCCCCTCCTGAGTGCTCACCCCGCAGGGTCAAGTTCTATCACCTGTTTTCTAAGCACTGAACACAGCATAGCTCTGAGATCTCGGCAGCTGAGCTTCCAGGAACAGCAAGGAAGACCGCGTACGTTTAGTAAGAACTGACCTGGTTATTTATTTTACAAACCCAGCGGCATGGAGTATTTCCCAAATAGCTTTCTGAATTACATTTAAGCTTTAAAATTTCATTTTATACCTGACTTACTAATTATCAGAAGATTCTAGAAGCAACTGATAGTCAGAAATAGCACATCATTGCATATTTGGTTTGAGAACCTTTATAGGGGAAAGCTGTATCAATCATACTCAGGAGCCAGGCCAATCTCGATTGTTGCAGTCTGAAGTACTCACCAGTAGACGTCATATTTTTCCAACTTGGGCAAATTCTTGTGGATGTAAATTTCAGTGTCATTGATGTAACCAGTGAAATTGGACAGCGCGGACCGAATAGGGATATCTTCAGTGACACTCTTGATGTGGGAACTGACGTGATTCAGGACATCTTTGACATCTGAAAACAGAGGCTTTGGTGATGTATCTTCAGACACAGGCCAAAGGAGCTACATTTTGCAATCAGACACCAGCACTTGGGACGCTTCTGATTTTTCTCATGTTATACATGTGTTTAGGATGGAATAAGATTCTACAGCAAACATGAGTAGAGTCAAGACCATCAAAAAGCAGGGGTGCAGCACCCACCCAGGCCTGAACAGGGTTTTGATAAGGCAACGCTGAGGCCAGGCCAGAGTCTTTTTCCTTCCACTAAGCTGCTAATACGGTGGATCAAGTGGGCCGGGCCTAGCGGTGCACACCTGTAATCCCAGCACTCAGGAGGCTGAGGCCAGAGGGCTGCCGTGAGCTGGAGGGCAGCCTGATCTCCAGAGCAATAACGTATCTCAGGAAAAAGAGAACAAAATAGATCAAGTGATTAACATGTACAGTTAATGACTAACGTGCCAGGCTCATCAGCAGTGTGGATTCGCTTCCTCCTGGGAGGCAGATGTGGCACTTTTCAGCCCCCTGTTACTTAGGGTTACCTTGAAGCTCCCAGGGGTCACTCATCCTCACATCTCTTTTTTAGGAAGCACTGGTAAAGAGACTGAAATAAGAGTGTTTCTAGCTCTGAAGCTCTGTCACATAATTTGGGAATGATAATAATCTGACACCTAAGAAATGGTATTCAAGGGCCAGCCAAATAGCTCAGCTGATTAAAGCTCCTGCAAGCAGGTGCAGGGGCTGGGAGTTCAATCCCTGGGCCTGCTATCCCAGCCCCATCCCTGGGACACCCTGAGATGACAACTGAGACTGGGTGTGGTGGCGCATGCCTGTAATCCCAGCCCGTGGGAGGCTGTAAAAGGAGGGTCATTATGAGTCCGATCCAACAGTGAGACCCTGAACACCCTGTAGACCCTTCCCTAAAATGCAAAAGAAAAAGAAGAAAAAGAAATGGTATTCAAGGATATAGTTGTTCTCTGGGACCGTATTTTGAATAAGTGACCCCAGGTGATGTATTTAAAATTTTGTTTGACTCTTCAAGAAGTTTGGCAGGGATAGGGGTGCATGCCAGCTGTGTGTGCTCCTGGGCCAGCCTGAGCCATGTAGTGAGACAACAAAAGTATATCTATATCGCCTATACTCCAAGAGCAGGGGGTGGCAGTGGTCACCCAGGTCCTATGGATAGCCACCCTCCTCCTGGAGAGACAGTGAGCACTGAGAGACCAGCCTGAAGATGAGAGTCCATCCCACCAAGTCCTTGGGCCATAGCTCCTTGGGTACCGTGGCACCTAGACCAGCCATTGGTGACTTCCCTGGATGGCTTTTTCCATGGTGACTTTCGGATCCTGGTCAACCCAGGGCCTCAGATGCGCAAAGTGAGGCCTGCACCAGGGCTACCTGCCCAGCCCTAGCCAATCTCAATTCTTGCTGTGGACATACTGAGGGGAGACACATCAGTTAGGAGTCCATTGACCCACTAGGATCCTGAAAGGAAATCTTCTAACAGCAGCAGAGACAGGTATGGTTGGAGGCCTCTGGGGACCTTAGGGTGAATGGCCGAAAGGCTAGCTCGGTCTAACATGGAATTACATAAATATAATGTGAATTTTTTTGTTTTTTTTTTTGAAACATGCTCTTGCTATGTAGTTCAAAGCAGGCTGGCCTCTAACTCACTATTGTAGCCCTGGTTGAACTCCTGAAGTCGAGGTGATCATCCTGCCTCAGCTTCACAAGTGCTGGGATCACAGATGTGCACCACCACATCCAGGAATGATTTCCAACTTTAGGCCCTCTCAGCAAAGATTCTGTGTCTCTGGAACTCTACACAACCTTGGGAACCTAAGATGCTCTTGCATCCCATAGAGGAGAGAAACGGAAAATCCCCCAGAAGGGCAAAAGAAATCCTCATGCACAGTATCAAGTAAATACATTATGTTCTAAAAAAATCTATTTAGATTCATTTGGAAAATATAATGGCATACAGTTTTTTCCTCCAGATGAAAGCAAAAAGAACATGACCTTCCAAACTGCTGAGGTGGGGGCCCACCACTGTGCTGTGGCTGTTGCCTCAGGACCAGGTGGGGCTGTGACTCATCTTGAATGAGTCTTTTTTTTTTTTTAAATCTATGTCACTGATTGGAAGTGACACAACTGCAGAGCTCTGACACTCATGCGCTGGGCATAAACTACCTTTTAGAACAGAACCATGCAATCCTAAGACCGTTCTTTTCTTTCCTTCCTTTCTTCTTTTCCTTCCTTTCTTTCTTTCTTTCTTTCTTTCTTTCTTTCTTTCTTTCTTTCTTTCTTTCTCTCTCTCTCTCTCTCTCTCTCTCTCTCTCTCTCTCTCTCTCTTTCCTTCCTTCCTTCCTTCCTTCCTTCCTTCCTTCCTTCCTTTCTTTCTTTCTCTTTGTTTGGTACCGGAAATTAAACTCGGGCCCTTGCACTTGCCAGGCAGGCACAGTGCGGCTGAGATTCCCCACCCCCAACCACAGAGTTCTTAACAAAGCAACCAAGACTGACTGCGACAAAGGTGCCTAAAATGAAGTCTCACCTTGGATGGCCGTCTCTGCCTGGGTCTTCACCTGCGCAGGTATAGCATTGAACAATTTATAGCCCTAAAAGATATTTAAAAATAAACTGATAAACTGATGCACAAGGTAAGCTGAAGAACAGTATGAATGCTTCAGTCTAGTGTGGAGTACAGTAGTAGAACAAAAGCCCAGCATTTATTCTAAGGCAGAAATGACCAAGCACGGTCATCAAGTGTCTGACAACAGCAACAAAAATCCCACCAGAAAGTGTTTGCCTGAAAATGAATAAACGGAAGTTCATGGTAAAAGTTTTGCACATACAGTGTTCCCATAATTTTAAAATCAATCTATCTGCTCACTTGGATTCTAGGAATTACTATGGAGATACATATTCATTTGTACCAGAGGTTCTCATAGGGACACATCTTGGTGACACCTGGGGGCCGTTGTGGCACTGTCCAAGCCCAGGCTGGTGAGCGAATGCGTCTCCTCCACGGGCAGGAGAGGTCTCTCCAGCCCAAAGCCGCTGGTGCTGAGGCTAGGAACTCCCAGGCTGCACGGTGTACTAGTGCAGGTAAAACAGACTTCTACAGACAGAATCTTACTCTCCAAAGCAGTTAGGAAAGGAGAGCTAGTCTCACAGAAGTGAAGAAGTAATCACAAAATACAGTTTATAGAGAATAAAAATTGCCGGGCAGCTAAAACTAAAACACAACAAGGGCCAGACTCATAGCTCAGTGGATTAAAGCGCCTGCAAACACATGCAGGGGCGGGGGTTCCATCCTGGGGCCTGCTGTGCTGGCCCCGCCCCAAGGTGTGCGTGTGGTGGCATGCGCCTATAATCCCAGCTCTTGGGAGGCTGTAAACAGGCGGATCACTATGAATCCGATCTAGTAGTGGAACCCTGAACACCCTGTAGACCCTTCTCTAAAAATACAATAATAATAATAATAATAATAATAATAATAATAATAATAATAAATAATAAAACACAATGAAACCCACCCTGAGCTTATGGATTGGGCTGACTGAAGAGAGCGAAGGATTATTTCCAAAGATCTTTTCTACACGTCCAGCCTTTCCTCTGGAAGGGGTGGAGCTAGAGCTTAGTTGACTACGTGTGGACAACCACGCGTTCGGGACATCTGCAGTTGGTGCCCAGAGCCCACGTAAGATCTACGGCGCAGGCTTTCCCACTGCTGGCATCAGTGTAGACTGGTGCTACTGCCGCAGAAAATCAGTGAGGAACTTCCTCAGAAAATGAAAGCTAGAGGATCCGTTTGACCCAACTATTTTCCTTCTTGGTATCTTCCCGACAGAATGAACAGCACCATAGCACAGCAACATATGCACACCCGTGCTAACGGTGGAACGATCTGTAACAGCTAAACCTTGGGGAAAGCCCGATGCCCCCACCCAATGAATGCATGAGATGTGTGGGGTTTTTATACAATGGAGCGCTACTCTGCCATCAGGAATAAACTTGAGGTGTTTCTAGCTAAACGGATGGACCTTGTTGTGGTTTCTATCTAGTTGTCCCCCCAAAGCCTCACGTAATTCATGGGGCTGTCAAGTGTGAGGCTCGAGGGGCGGGGCTTGAGGGGGCGTGGCCAAGAGAGGCGCAAAACGTTAAACTGACAGCACGCGCTGTCAGAGGTCCCCGGGCCCCCACTCGGCGGTCTCTGGAGGTTTGGAGCAGATCATCCTGGACATGGCAGCCCGCCAGCCTCTCCTCCAGTCCCTATAAAGCCGGGACAGCATCTTGAAACCTCCAGTAACTGTGAGCTAAATAAACCTTTCCTCCCCTAAGCTTGTGTGTCAGGTACTTGTCCTAGCAACGAGAGAAAAGTAACTAAGACAGACCTTGAGACCAAACTTTCACGTGAAACAAATCTGACGCATGCATTTAAATATCACATTGCTTCTCTGGTATGAGAAACCAAAAGGGTAGATAAGGAACAAAATGTATAGCAGATACTGGGAAAATGGAAAGATAATGTTTAAATGGAAGGTGGAACAAAGAAGGGGGGAGAGAAAGGAAGAAAAAGAATAGAATAGAACAGAAGGAAAAATGGAAACAAAGTTTTGTAAATGAGGGAAAGAGGGGTTGAAAGGGGAAAAAAAGGGACTAGGAAAGAAAGAAGAATTAAATTATAACACGCACAGGGCCAGCAAGATGGCTCAGTAGTCTAAAGCGCCTGCTTAGGCAAGCTTGGGCAACCGCAGGGACCATGGTTTGATCCTCGGCACCACATGCTGCGCAGCCCCATCCCCCAGGGCAGGCTGAGCTGGCCATATCATAAATAAATAAAGTTTTTTTTAAAGATATACCATGCACAGGTAGCAATTTCCTATGATAAATGTGATCATTATGTATATCTAAAATGTACCAATGAACTTAATTTAAAAAATAATATCTTCGTATACAGAAAAAGGAAGATTTAGGGTGCCTGCCACCTTCTACCACTACCTTCTATGTCACAGGCCATTCAAAGAAGGGCCTCTCTCATTCCCTCGAAAGTGACCAAGCTACCCAACTTGCCTGGCTTTCCCAAAGCGGGGCCCCTCTGGGGTGTCCATATCTGGACTTCTCACCCTCCCAGGGGTCCATGACCTCCTCTAGAGAGTCCTGCGGTTATTTTGGTTCAGTCCCATTGTTTCATAAATGCAGCAACACCAGTGTGCAAAAAGCAAGCGCGGCCAGGAGCTGAGGGGGACAACGCTACCTTACCAGCGAGTGTAGGCGACTGCTTCAGAAGTGGGCTTTTGTACCACGCGACCTAATGCCTATGACTAAGCAAGTGAGTGGATTCTTTCAACTACAGAAACATCCTATATGAAACATTTTTCACATGATCTTCACTTTACTCAGTTAAAAAAATGGTCCTTAGGGCTGGGCAGAGCACTTGCCTACCATGCGCAAGGGCCTGGGTTCGATTCCTAGCATCACTACCGCAAGACACAAAAACAACAAAAGAATCCTCACAAACAAAAAGAAGCTCTCCAGGGGACTTTTCTTTGGACCCTTCATGCTCATATACATATATTTTCATTTCTTAGTAGTACCTGTTGATTACATAATGATTACATGCTCCATGTGGAGTTGGCCAATGTCCATAGTATGTCTGTCTTCACCCTTTCCTCCACCTACCTTCCTCGGCTCAGCCCCCTTCCCATTGGCAAAGGACCCGCCTTCCTGTTTCTTCTCATCTATCTTTCATTCTGCTCTAATTACTTACGCTTTGGGCTTCTCATATAAGAGAAACCAGGTGACATTTTAGCTAGGTTTGATTCATTTCACTCGACCTCGCAGCGGATGACTGTGTAGATTAAATGAAGGCGCTGGACCCACGGAATCCAGAGCCCCTAAAAGCACAGGTCGTGTTTCTCTTGCTCCTCATGCGTGGCCTTAGCATGACGCTCTGCACATAGAGATGCTTCGCAAAAGCTCTTGAGCCAGATAGCTACGGCTTTCTTGGTATTTCCTCTTCAGAATGTCAAGGTTTCTTTTCTGTCTTCCTAATTTCTTACACGCTAGTCCACCCTTTAAATGCTGTCAAATAAGCCACTGCATTAAGAAAAAGAAAAAAGTATACCTCATTGACTGCGTCATCCAAACCACTCCCAAGAATATCATTGATGTTTTTAAGTTCCTGATCCAGAGACGGGAGCTGAAAATGCACAAGACAAAATATCAAGAAGGTGAAACTTCCCAAATTAACCTCCACAAGAAAAGAGCTGCCCTTCAGTGGTCTAAGCACTGGCCTGGCAAGTGCAAGGACATGGGTTCTATTGCTAGTACCGCATGCAGTGCCAGCCCTGGAACCCCAGGGGCTGCTGAAGCCAGGCGTGATGGTGCATGCCTATGATTCCAGTGCTGGGGAGGCTGAGACAGGAGGTTCACTATGAGTTGGAGTTGCATAGCAAGACTCTGTACCAAATAAATGATTTTTTTTTAAAAAAAAATAGGGCTGTCTGGTATCCAGCGCCCACTTTCTAGGGTATTTTCACACTTTCTTCTCAACAAATGGAGTCTTACTTGGGGAAAATATTTTTCCCACAATAGCTTCTGTAAGCGCTCAGCCTTTGACATTTGAAGGTCTCTTGCTGCAGCTAGCCCAAAAGGAGGCACAGAAATTCAACACAGATATAGTACACGAGTGAGGTTGGAAACAGCCTTTGCTGTTGGCTTCTGGTTTCTCTGAGGCAACGTCGCAGATTGGCCTTCAACGCACTGTGTAGGTGGGCCGCCCTCACACGCATGGCGATGCTCCTGCCTCGGCCTTTGAAATGGTAGGAATACATGTATGCGCCACCATGCCAGGCTATAGGAGCTCACCAGGGTGGTGGAAGCCAGTAATTTCAGCACTAAGAAGGCTGAGACAGGAAGATCATCACAAGTTCAAGGCCAGACTGGACTCTGTTGTGAGTTTAAGGATAAGCAGAATCCTGTTTCAAAAGAAAGTTTACACAAACTCCCATGAAGGGGCTCTGATATGCTCTTTGCTCCTGTTCCGACTGCTCCAAGGTGGCTATCAGGGGCCTCCAGAAGGCGGCCAGGGTGGGGGTGACTGCTCTCCACTCCACCTGCCAGGCGCCTGCTCACCTGGTCCAGGCCGGGGGTGCCCTGCAGGGCGCCAAGGCTCGCCCTGATGTTGTTGCAGATCTGCCGTGCCGGGTCTGCATAGCACTCGCTGCCCCTAAGCAAGAGCTCGGTGCTCTCCCTCACATCGGTCAGGCTGTTGTTCAGCTGTTCGCTTCCTTGCTTCAGGCTCTCTATGTTGCCGTTCATGTTCTCCAAGGCCTCCTTGGTCTTCTTGATGACTGCAGAAGGGACACAGTACCTAAGCACAGAGAGCCCAGCCTCGCCTGCTCCAGGAGGAGCCGTGCAAACTGGAGGTGAATTCAAGAGATGACACCAGGCCCCTGCGAGGGGTGGTCAGACAGGAAGCCACATGGGGTCCCTCTGCGGGCTGCCCCACCACCTCAGCTCTCCCGAGTGGGAATGAGTCAACCCAGAATCAGGGCCTGGCGTCTTGGGGTGCACCAGTAAGTGCAGAACCGAGGCATCCCGGCTTGACATGGGAGGCGCCAACCCACGTCCGTCCCACGAAGTTTCAGTTCACACAAAACCAGTTAAACTCAGAGACATTTTACCTCTGAATATCAAAGAGCTACAACTAAGCCTGGAACAGCAGGACAGGGCATGGTTTTAGATCGGGGCAGGTTTAGGCTTACAGCCCAGCTTTCCTACTTCCTGTGAGGCCCGAAGTAGATGCTGCAACCTCCTCGAGCCCCTTTCCTCCTAACAAAATGAGAACACCACCACTTTCATCTTTAAATGTGGAGATCAGACTGAAACACCTCAAAGGCAGCACATCTGTGTTTCACACAGGAAGTCCCACATCATAGGACACAAATTTATGCCAAGACAGCACAGCGTGACTCTCTGATTGCTGGCTCGGGGCGGAGCGCCATAGGGGGCAAGGGGGGCAGGGAGTTACAGTTTTTTTCCATAGTAGGTTAAAGCCACATCAGTGAAAGGCATGAAATTCCAGCAGGAGGCCATTGTTCTTCTAAGCAGTTAGGTCTTCCTGGTCAGATTTTTTGCACTGTGGCTCATAGGACAAATAATAGGGGGAGGAGGGGGAAACAGCAGAGTGGTGAGCGACCACTCCCCAAGCTCTCCAAGAGTTAAAATCCAGATTCTGTTATACAACAGTCAGGGGAACAAAACAGATACTGAGCATCAGACAGCCAGCGAGTGTTATAAGGAGACAGTGGGATGCCCTTAAAAACTGGTTGTCCCTTGCCCTGGCAGCCATATAAGGCTGGGGTGTAAAAACTGCAGACAGACAGACAGACAGACAGACAGACAGACAGACACGCACACACGTGCGCGCGCACACACACACACACACACACACACACACTGCAGTGCCGTGGAATCTTGCTGAATGTGGCCTGAGGTCTCACCGTGGCCCTGCGACCTTGTGGCACCCTTGGCGAACTTCCTCATCTCCCCCGTCGCAGCTTTCTCACCTGTCGCCAAGCAGCAGGCAGGGTCCTCTCCCAGATGCTGCGTGCTGGGATTCTGTACCGCGCACTGACAGATTCAGGGCTGAGCCGTTTGGAGACACCGTTACTTACGCTAGCTCGCCTCAGTCACCCTGCAGCTAGCTCTGAGGGTTTGGCCCGGACTGGAAAGGCCCCCAGAGCTGGGCAGTCTATGACCCTTCGTCTCAAGTTTTCCCGCCTAATTCCAGAGTTCTGGGAGGCTGAGGCAGAGGGATTCCAAGTATTAACCCAGCCTGGGTCATTTAGCGACTTAGCAAGAACCTATGTTAAAATATAAAATGAAACAGAAGGCCAGCGATATAGCTCAGAGTGAGGGCTGTGGGCTTAAACACCTTACTGTCAAGGAGCCCGTGAGCCAGTCTTCCTCCCTCCTGCCTGCTTCTCAGCATCAGTGCAAAGCACGAGGCCTGGTACCCGGCACGCAGGACAGGGTCAGCAAATATACAACACAGCAAAAGAAAACACAAAGAAACACACGGCAGAAGGCAAAAGAGCAAGAGCTAAAACGCACCACCCACCACCCCCCACCCACCGGCTTGCATGATGGAGGTTGATGTCCCTCAGCCCTTTCCACTTTGACTTCAAGATAAGTTATTTTACTACAAGAAACAAACAAGAAGGAAGAGACAATAAAATAAATTGATGACCCAAGAAATGTGGATGGTTAATCATCATCTCTAGACATTCTGGGTTACGGATAATATTATGATAATCCCAGGAAGGACTCAGTGGTAATAAACACACATTTTCTAAAAGCTTTAAAGCACTCTATGTCTATAAAATACTGCCTGGGTTAGAACTCTGGAGTCATTTGAAGCCTATGAACATCACGTATATTATGAGTCTGAGGTAGGAAAGACCTTTCAGATTTTTCCTTTTAGTTCCTTAATGCTGTATCAGCCCAGTGCTGCTCAGCTTTCTAGGTCCTGACCTACAACTCAGATACAATGTGCACCAAAGACCTGCATCTCACTGCTTTCTCCAAAGGCCACAGAACGCAAAGGCTCTGAAGAAGTTTTTTTGCCAAAAATTTGCTAGAGAAATTCACCAATCATATCTAAAGCTCTGAGAGCAACTGGAGCTAAATAAACTGTGACTTAGGCTGGCTTAAGAAGAAAAAGCAGAACTTTAATATAGGAACCATTGACGCGGAACAATATAGTCTGATCCAATCATCTTTTATCTCAGGCAGACTGAAACTCAGCATTTGAATTGTTGAGATCTTGGGCAAAAGTAAACATCCACACCAGGCGCGCAGCGTGGCTCACACACCTTGGCACAGCCCTCACCCTTGGGTAACTTTGGACCTAGAGGAGGTCTGGGAAGTCCCAGCATCCAAAGGCACTGAGACACAGGGATCTTGGTGCAAGGATGCTGGGGTGTCATCCCATGGCCACATCTTGGACCTGAGATACCCAACTCATCCCCCAAGATTCACCGTGTGGCTTTCCTGTGGCCGGCATGGCAACACCCAACAGCTAGACTCTCTCTCCATACTGATCCTATTTGGTCAGAAAGCAGGGCTTCTGTCATCCCTGACCCCAACTCTTCCACTCCCCAGCTACCCAACTGCTATGAACCAAGTGTCCCATCAATGGCCAAGTGTGACTATATTTGGAGGGAATACCTGTGGGTTAAATAAAATTGTGAGCATGGGACCCTAATTGGACAGCATGGTGTCTTTATAAGAGGAAGAGACACTAGAGATGGATCCCCAAGACAGGGAGTAAGAAGGAAGGACAGGCAGGAGCCAGGGAAGGGAGGCAGGGAGAACAGAGGGAGGAAGCCAGAGCAGGAAAAAGAAAGGAGGGAAGAGGAAGGAGCTGCAGGGGAAGGGTAGGCAGAAGGGCAGGAGGCCTGGGTCTTCACGGTCACCTCCCTTCTCTGGGTCTAAGTTTCGTGGCCTGGAAGGGAAATGGTTGGAGATGAAGAGAACAGAGATCTGGACACATCCAAGGCACCAACACTTCAGTTGCACTGGGCGCACCTCAAGGTCAACAGATGGACATGAAAGAGCTTTCCACACACTTAAGGTCAATCCTACCAGCACTGCGGCTGCTCCGAGTGCCCACCTTCTGTTCAGTGGCCTGGACAGTTAAACCACTAGAAATGCCAAAAAGAACAGGCACAGTTGTACAACTCCCACACAGTTCCACACTCGATGTCCTGCTTTCTCAACAGTGCCAGCTCATGAAACCCTACTTCACGCTGGCACAGTGTTTTACAGATAAAAGTGTCCTCTCCGCCCAGTGCCTGGCACAGGCATTTCTTTCTCTCAGTATTTGGAAGTATGGAATATTCTGCATCCCTGAGGGTTTTTTTTTTTTTTTTACCATTGCAGTAGAGTAAAATAATTAATAATTACTACTTATTATTAAATTATATCTTCTCATTTAAACCACCGCGTATAGAGGGGCTTAGATATCTATATACATTTCTTGCTTCTAAAAGATATTCTATTAGAAGGTGAAGGAAAAAGTGACCAATACACTTCAAAAGCCCTAAAATTCTATGCCTTACTCATATCCTATGTCAGAGGTCAAACAGGTTTTTGTCAAAAACACAGGTAGGAAATATTGTAGGTGTGCAGGGTCTGTGTTACATTTACCCACTTTTGTCATTGTAGCTCAGAAGCAGTGACAGATGGTACCCAGGGATAGATGTCCATGGCTGCATTCTAATAAAACTTTATTTACAAGAATACTTTTGGCACTATTCCTTCAAATCATTTCTAGGCCATCGGCGTAACAATTTTAGAGACAGAAGCAAACCACTGTGTCACCAAAGGACTTTACCTGGTCTGTTTGTATGGCCACAGACTTCAGCTCTGATCTAGACCAAGTCTTAGGAGAAGCCAGGATAGAGAGACCCCTCCAGTGCTATTTCCGGTCCTCTGTGCCCCCGGCTCACCTGTCACCATGGCCTTCATCTCATCCAGAACAGGAACCACCTGAGGTGTCAGTCGGTCGTGAATTTTGCCTCCGAGCATTGCATCGATATCTGGGTTCAGAGAAGCGGAAGGTGGGTGAGCACCGGACCCTTACAATGTCCACCTTGATCCCTCTCCCCCCGCCCTGGATTCCATTCTCCAGTGCAGACCCGGTTCAGGTGCCGACACTGCAGGTGGAGGTTCAGGTGGAGGTCTTGTCACATGCTTCCAAGTCCCCACAACAGAGGGCAACGAGTCACCGTGGAGCCACAGACTATTTGTGCTGTGAACGCAGGGCTGATCTCTTGAGCACCGGCAACTGCGCCTTTGCCCGTCTCTTCCCTAGGCCAGGGTTTCCCCACGGTGGCACTGCTGACACTAGGGGCTCCATTCTGGGTACTCGTGGGAACTGAGTAGCAGCCCTGACCTTTACCAACAGATGCCAGTGCCACACTCCCAGCCCACCTCATGGTGCCAACGTCTCCAGATGTCACCCAAAGTCACCCTTGGTGGAAAACCACTACGCCAAGCTGTGCCTGACTCCTGAGGCTCAGAGGGACCAGCATGGTCCCCTTTTGATTTCTGAGGCCCACCTTAAGAGGGCAACTGGCAGGGGTGCCTTTTCTCTCCCACACAGTGAACGAAGAGCAGCGCTTGTGACCCAAGACAGTGAAAGGTTTTCAATGAACAGGCCGCACAAAAATAAAACTCTTCCCTTGGTGAAACAAAATTTTTTCCGGAAATGCCAGATTGCAGTCATCCAGTAGGGGGCTGCGCGTTGCCAGTGATGCCCGGGAATTGCTTTCCTGCTTCCCCTATCTTCGCTTTACTTCTCAGTCTGGATAGTAGTGGGGGTGGTCACAGTCTCTTTAGAGCCAAAGCAAACACTAAATAAAATTAACCCAAAGCGTTACTCACTGTCCAGATCGGTGAACCCCCTCTCCTTGGTGGCGTTGAACTGAGCCAAGATATAGTCAACTTGCTAGAAGAGAAAATGACATGAAACTGGCTTCGTAGGGTCCAAGGCCGCAGGACAAAAATTAGAGACTTGACTTTAAAAATTAGCTTGCAACTAACCTAAAATTAATTTGAATCAGAACATGAAAAGAAACCAGGGAAGCTCTAGAAATTTCTAAAAGTTTATTTCCTGACTCTCAGACTTCTTAATAACACTCTCAGGCTTACTGACAGAAAGCAACCAACTTCATTTTATAAGTAAGTCTACTTATTCTGGATTGGTTACTTGGGATGATTCATTTTGTCTCCCCCATTCTGTGGCCTGCCACTTCGATTTTATTAGAGACAGCATAGCTGTGGACAGATAGGGAAGTCTCTCTCGCTCTCCACATGACCATTTTCACATGGTGACCCTGCAATAACCAACTGTGAAAGTGGGCATGGCAGGGCCTCTGAGAGTCCAGGCTCAAAACTAGCACAGGACCATGTGCACTGTGTTGTCCAGGCTACAATAAGCACATCACAGAGACAGCCTGGATATCAGAGGCTGGGAAGCAGCTCCAAGACAAGAGGAACGACCCAGAATCTGCAGCCATTTGCAGTGTGGCACAGTGGGTTTCCAAAAGGTCTGCAAAGGGGTGGCCTGTCCTGCTGTCTACGGTGGCCCAGAGGAATCATTCCCACTCCTTCAGGGACTCTGGGGGTTATGATTTCTCAACAATGACTGAAAATCTTCTTAGTGAAAAAATGGATCATTGGTTAAATTTTCATTTCTACAATTACTAGACTGAGTTCAACATATTTTGTTTGC
>PVKN010000124.1:68019-106540 GCA_004027915.1 Capromys pilorides | reverse complement strand
GGGCATCCTAAAGCATTTCCAAGGTAAAAGATATATTTATTATACCTTGAACCTTCTATGACAAAGGAGAGTAAAATTCAATGCTTAATATGATACTTTAGATTTTGTGAACAGTGTAGTTCACTTAGGAATACTACTTTGATTCAATTACCAAATACTTTTAAAGCTTTGAATTGAGCTTAAAGTAAGGAAAAGATCAGAAGCAAGGTCAAACAACTTTCAACTCTGCTAGCCTGCAGATTCAATGATTTCAGAGGTGGAAAACATCTAGTAATGCTTCAGGAAAGCCCTAACTGGAGGCACAGTACAAACTTTTAGTCCTGCATGTGGATTAATGTAGTTCTCACAGGATCTATGTAGTTTTGCAAGAGCAAGTTGTTATAAGAAGAGTAAGCCTAGCCCTAAAATTCCTGTGGCTTCTGTCTCACCATGTCTTCTGTATGTATTCTTACTCTTTCATAGCTGTCTGTTGTGAGTCCTTCACCAAAGGCCAAACAGATTGGGTCGCTTGATCTTGGATTTCCAGATTTCAAAAGCATGAAGAAAATGTCTTTATAAAGTTCCCTTAACTACTACCAAGACAACAATAAGCAATGTATTAATTATTGTAACTGTTCTACTAATCTGATTTGAAATTATTTCATTACTATTTTATCTTTTTTTCTCACTAAAATGGATAAAATAAAATAAGTAAAGTTCCCAGCTGCAGGTGTTTGACTTTACCAACAGAATACCAGCTGACAAAAAAAGAACAAGCACTCAACTTTTCATACTTGAGCTCAAATCCATCAGGGATGGAAGCGTGGGCTATGTCACTAGACAGGCCGCTGAGACTAGCAGAAGTGATAGTGTAGGCCAAGAAGAATCTAGAAATAATGGTGTAGGTTGGAGATAATGAGCATGAGTTGTAACTTCAAGTCCAGTGCAACAGTAGGAGTACATTTTTCCCACTAACCTTCCTCTTGCTTGTTTTCTCAGAAACCCTGACTCACCAGAATACTAGTTGATAGGGTATGATAGTAGAACCCATACCTTGATAAGATGAACTTAATGTAAGAAGCAGTGGATCTGAATAGGGTGGACTTTAGTGGGTGTTATCAGTGTCACTGGACTGTACACCAAATTTCTTGGATATTCTGGCTATTGTCTGATAACAGTTCACAGCAAGCACCCTATTCAACTTGTCCTCAGCCAATAGGAATCATTTTTCACAGAAGGCTCCAACTCAGAGTTCTCTGTATAGACATTGCCAGAGACAAGTTACAAGTGGTGCTTTATACGCCAAATGCCCCAGCTCCCACTTCTAGGGATAAACTTCACTTTCCCAGAAACTATGTTCCTTGCTTTGCCACTTTTCTTTTTGTATTCTACTCCATTTCTCTCTTGCACATTTTCCCCCTAAAATACATCTTTAATAAAACATATCCTCCTGAGTGCCTGTCTTAGGATGTGCTCCTGGGGAAGCCAACCAAACACTTTAAATGATACGAATAGAATTAAAAATTTGAGAACGTGTAGAGAGAGAGAAATTTTGCTACCAGTCTGACAAAGTTTTGCCAGATTGTTGGTGCATTAGATGTTAAACAACATGAGTTCTTGATTTTTTTCCTAGTGTTATTTGTATATTTTGAATGGAATTTAAAAAGCTGAGGATGATATTGGGCTTCTGTAGCTTGTCAGGACCATTATGCAAGTCATATTCCCTTTTGTTTATCTGTGAAGTGGTGTTGAGGAACAAATGGGATAGTGGGATAGAGAAGGGAAGGACTCACTCTTGCTCTATCCCCATCTTCTCCATCACATTCCTCCTTTGACTGAATATCCAAAATGTATGTGCTTCACCTTATTTTCAACAGGTTATTACAATATTTCAAAAGCAATATTTTCAAAATAGGCTGGGGCTAACTGAAAGAAGGGAAGGAAACTGATCAAAAGTCTGTTACAGAGATAACAGCCTAGATGCCAAGCAGCAAAGTGAATGGGAAGGAGAGATGGCAGATGTATGTTAAGTGAACTTAACCCAGATATCCTCATGCTTCAGCCTTCGGTAGCTCAATTAATATTGAGAAAACATTGCTTCCATTCTCCTGGACCATGGCCTCCAAGGCCTAACACAAATGTTTACTCCCACCACGTTGTCCCACTCATTCTTGAACTACCAAAAGGGGCCTTGTGTGTTCTCAGGGACAAGTGTGGCTGTATTCTTCTGCCCCTGGTTCCTTGACATCTGCGTCCCATATCCCAGAGGAGGATGGACTGTACCATTGGTGCTCTTGGTGCCCCCAGAGCTGAATTCATCCAAGCACCAAACAGAAAAGTGGTTGTCAGAAGTGGAAAGAATGGGGAAAGATTGGCCAAAGGGTATAAAGTTTCCTACAGGATCAATAATTTGAGAGACCTATTATATAGCAACATGATGACGCCAATTGAAAATAATGGTTTATATACTTGAAAACTGCTAAAGAATAGATGTGAAATATTCCCATCACAAACAAGTGGTAAGCCTATGAAATGACAGATGTATTAATTGGCTTGATTTAATCATTGTATATACAATGATTATATCAAACTGCACATAGTATATTGTAAATATATATATATAATTTCTTTTAGTACTTGGGATTGAACTGAGGGCCTTCACACTGAGCTGCATGTCGAGCCCTTTTTTGAGACAGGATTTTTTTAAGTTGCTAAGTGGTCCAGGCTGTACTTAAACTTGCAGTGTTCTTGCCTTGGCCTCAAAAAGTGCTGGTATTGCAGACATTCAGTATATGTAGTTTTCATTTTTTCAATTATACCTTAATAAGACAGGAAAAAAAATATAGTAATTGATAATACCAAGTCGTTTACCACTATCTCATTAACTATGTATTCTATATGACTATATAATATCTAATTCACTAGATTGGATATTCCTTCAGGGAAACCTATGTTTTTGGAAAGGAAGATTGTTTTTGTATATTCTTTTTGCAGTACCAATAATGGCTCAAAGCATACGTGATCCAAGCTAGACTGAGGATGTCATACAGAGAACAGCGTCCATGAGGAAATGCATGCACAGAGCTGCACAAGACAATGTCTGGCAGCAAATCAAGTCTTCCCACTAGGGCAGTACCAATCGTGCACTGCGACCTTCAAAGTCCTTCAATAGCAGGGGAAGGCATTCAAGGCAGAAGGTGCAACATCCACTGTTAAATGCTGGGGCTTTGCTTCCTTGATTTAGTAGCCTTAGAAAAACAGACCATCCCGTTACTACTAATCATGTGGGCTGAGAAGCAAAGACAAGAATACTTCTTCACTTTTGAAGATAAATCCCCACAGGAAAGCTGCTTTGCTCTCTGTAGGTAGGAACAGACAAAAGAGTTGCAAGCAAACAGGCACATCCTCTAGCACTTTTATCTCCGTGCTGCCTAGCAACTTCCATAGATAGAGTGGAAGGAAAATTCTCATAGAAACCCAAGAGTACACAGCGGCCACCACATGCACAATGTCATCTGCTCTGAGTGTTAGTAACACAACCTCTGCAAAGCTGCCTTGGGGAGAGAGCAGCCTGACCAGCAGAGATCAAGAGAGTGTTCTTTGCCCTTCACATAGAATCTGATTAGGGGTTGCTTCTTTGGGCATTGGGGGTTGATTCTGAGTGGGCTTCTCAGACTATCAGTAGGAAGAAGAAAGCAGTTCTATTAATTGAGGTCAAAGGAATATTATGATTTAAAAATAAGCAAAAGCGATCTTAATCACATCAGCTTCTGCCAGCTTCCACTCCAGAATTTCATCCTGACAGTCTCTACCCCTGCTGGTGTCAAGCCACTGGCAGGAAGCATGTCTTGCTCATGCCATCGTGGGCTCCACCAGCTCTGCAGAGAGCATTCTAATCTTAAGCCAAAATTTTATTCCTAAGGTCCTAAAAATCAGTAACATAAGAGAACAAAAAGATAATTGTATATGAAATACCGTCCTCAACAGAGATCAGGAGAATCCACTAACTACAAAACAGGATTAAAAATAATTTTTAAAGACCTAAATCCAAAATGTATCTATCCAGTTAACCTGTGGAGAACCTCTGATTTTCAGCTCTAGCTGAATGAAAATTGTAAAGTATTAGAAAATTAAAAAGGATGATTTAATAGAGATCTATATGTGTGTAAATCTTTTGAAAACACTCAAGTGTTTCTAGAACAGAATCTGTTTGATACTATTGAGAGATCTGTTTGGAGATTCTAGCAGGGGAGCAGAGCTACTCATACCTTTGACTGGGGAACTATCCCCCACTGTCCTGGGTTGTTGCCCTCTTTCACTGAGCATGCAGCTTCAGGAGGGCCACACATGGAATACTGTTGAAACCTTTTTAAGACTTGTGGTTTTGGAAATTTAATTATGCTCTGCTTAAAATATGGGCTCAAGCTGCAAAAAGTAGAAACAGAAATACTATACCAATGACTGGAAATTTTAACAATAAAATGCCCTGGTTCCAAAAAAAAAAAATGCCTGAAGGTAGAGACAATTCAGAATAATAAAATATAATTCACTAGGACTTAGAATTTAGTTATTACTACCTGTAGCCATGTGCGTGCTTCAGCAGAGCAGCATATATACTAAAATTGGAGCCAAACACTGTTTTATTTTATTTTTTTTTTTAAGGAGGTATCATTTTTTTTTTTAATTTTATTTATTTATTTATTTGTTTGCTTGTTGTGTTTGTTTGTTTCTTTCTTTATTTATTTTGTGGCTGGCTCAGCCTGCCCTGGTGGTGGCGCTGGCGCAGCATGTGGTGCCGGGGATCAAACTGCAGTCCCTGCAGTTGCCTGAGCCCTCCTAAGCAGGCGCTTTAGACCACTGAACCATCTCGCCGGCCCCCAAACACTGTTTTAAATACCTTATGTTTATATTGTTTCAAGTAAGAAAGCTGAGGCACACAGAATTCAAATAATTTTCATAGGATCTAACAGCCAATAAATGGCAGAATCGGAATTTGAACCCACACAATCTGGTGCTGTAGCTCACCATTGTTACCCTCTGGAAAATATGACTTTATAAAAAACCACAGTGATGACCACAGCCCAAAAGAAACTCCTCCCTTACTAGCTCGTTATATTTAAAAAGTAGATATTCCTTAAGTTAAGATTGTAATATAATGACAGATTTTATAAATGAGCCTATTGCTTCTGCCATAAATTTATAGAGAAAAGAAAAAATAGGAAAAGAAATGGCATGGGGTTGCCCTGGCTGAGGGTATGTCAATGTCTGTCTGTGTTGACAGTGTTGAGAGGAGGAATGCAAAGCTGTATATATACACAGATGGTCGGATTGCTGGAATCATGGCTTTGAGTAGCAATGCCATAAGTATCGTAGCATCTGTGCATATTGAGTCAAAATTATTATTTCTGTGCATATTGAATCAAAATTGAGTTCTAAGTGACTGCATCACTAATGATTTTAATTACAGTAACTTGCTAAACTACTGTAAGTGGAGACTGCTGAGATGCAGTGGTTAAAACCCTAGGCTGTGATGTTAGACCTTGGCTTGAGGCTATGGCTGGGCCACCTGCTGGTTTTATGACCTTGGTGAATTTACTTAAGCTCATTTTCCTCTTACATAAAATGAGAGAAACAATAGCTACCACCAACTCTACCACTTCCTGAGGTTGCTGTAAAGACAAATTATACAGCATTTAATATGTTGCCTGGTATAGAATAGCTTCCTTCTCTCATTTTAATACAAAATGTACACATGCAACATTGGTAAGTAAGCAATTGCAGAACATGAAGCCTCTAAAGTCAGAAAGTAGTAAAAGATAAATTGTTAGAGGACACTATAAAAGCTCAGATTCTCTGTAATAATAGTCTAAGGGGATGGACAAGCCCATGTGAAAATAAGCAAAAACATACTTCAGAGGTCTGATTTAAATGTTACAATATAAAAGAAAAAGAGAGTCTTCTAAAATGTAAGAGGTAATAGCATAGAAGTCACCAGAATAAAAAGAATTTCAGTGGTAAATGGACAGAGAAGTCACTTTTTTGTGGACATGACTTTGTTGTTCTGACTAGGTTTTAACGTGCATATGAATGACTTTGGGTTGTAAAAGAGACATACCTGAATGCCCAAATTTACAGAAGATGTGAAACTGAGGAGGAGACTCTCTCCTCAGCAAGCTGGGGACTCAAAGATGAGGATAAACTAGAGGAAGCAAGACCTTCTGTGAGATCTTGCATCCTAGATGCTCTCAGAATTCAAGCTCTGGGATAGGCTTAGGGTGATCTTGCACTAGAATTGCCTTTGATTCTCTAACGGAAACAAACCTGGTACTCTCTAAACCATCCACTATTCCTAGAAATACTTGCAAGGCAATGGCCCATAATCAATCATGAAAGCACATTAATAAAAGAACTCTGTTTATTTTAAAGAAATGTAAACAATATATTTGAAAACATCTGCAAAGAACAAGAAACCAGTGATTTAGCAAATGGAAGAGAAAATGCAATAGAAATGCTAGAATTTTAAAAATGTGGTAAAGCAAGTTAACTCAATGAATAAGTTGATGGCCAATCAGGCACATCCATGGATTGGGATGATCATCAAAAGAAATTATCCAAAATGTGGTCCAAAGAGATAAACAGAAAATGCAGAAAAGCCAACAAGAGGAAAGGTCAAAGGCATTCAAGTGGGGGAATGGACAGAGGCCACAGAGATAATAGCTGGGATTTTACCATAACCAGCAGATTCAAGGAGCTCAATAAAATACAGTCAGCATTAACAAGATAAGTTCATCTCTCGATACAGCCTAGTGGAGCTTAGGAAACCAAAACCAAGGAGAAACCTCCCGTGTGAAGCCAAAAATTCAACAGATTTTCTTCAAAGGAATGTCAGATTGATGGTAGCAGGGCAGAAAACAGGAATGATCTTTTCTTTCAGTACAATGAAGATTATAGTCAACCTGTATAAAAAGGGCACAGTATCTAGAAAGAGTTCTTGATGGTCTTCAAACTTCAAGACGAGTGATATATTGTAACAATAAATAAAACTACACTAATATCAAAACTTTCTCTTAAAATAGATACAAGTTTGATCGCCAGAATGCCGTGCTGGCCCCTCCCTGATTGAGATTGGGCATGTTGGCCTGTGCTTATAATACCAGATTTGGGAGACTGTAGTGAGACCCTGTAGACCCTGTGCTAAATACATTTTTTTTAAAAAGATGAGGCAAAAAAAGAAAGGAAAGCTTCCTTAACCAGAATGCCAATTAGTAAATGCAGAAGAAATGATAAAACACAGTTTTATGTGTAACTAGTAAAAATCACCAATGGATGCTAGAATATTGGGTAAGAATTTGTTGAGAAGTAGAATGTGGAAAATCTGATAGACCTTCACCTTAACCAAGTAATCCAATATACCACAACCAAGAGCAAGGCCACATATATTTAATATGCCACATTGATAAGAACACAGCAGCATCGTCTATCTATGTAGCATTCATCCCAAAGGTGGATAGTATGCCTGGCTAGAGAACACTCATGTTTGTTGTACTTTATAGCTGGATATCCCCCAAAATTATGTTGGAGACTACAGCTGACCTGCTATTGGAAGATATAGCTCTGGTCAGGAAAGCAGGTCATACAGGGTATAATCTCCCTCCCTGCCTCTCTCCCTCTGCTACCTGGCCACTGTGACACGAGCAACTTTCCTCTATCCAGGCCCTTTTGCTCTGCATCTTCCACAGTTGAGCCTGCTGATCCTAGACTGAGCCAATATACCCCCCACTTAAGGTGTGGATGACAAGAAAAGATGGGAAGGGATGGTGTTCTTAACAGAGTCCACGTTTATATAATTTGAAGAATACTTGTATATGCATATGTATTTAGGTGTACATATATATACAGAGAAAACAGAAAACCATTAGTAATTAGTGAACCCAATTGTTTATTATTCTTGCAAGTTTTTCTTCAGATTTGAGACTTTTCAAAATAAAAAGTTAGGGAAAATACAATTCAACATTTATTCATTTAAAAGTACAAATTATTATTTAATAATTCAACTGCATGCAACCTACAAAAGTCACACTTAAACCTTTTAAAGGGTACAAAAATAATGAAAGTAAGTTTAAAGAACAAAAGTCCTTTAAATATAAAATGAGGTTTGTATAGCTGCAGTATATAAAGCAAAAATATGCATCTACCAGGAGGGATCGAAAAACACACATCATGGAAGATTTTAACATAAATCTTGTTAAACACAGGCCAACCAGCCAAGGAAGCATTCGAATGAAAAGAAGATCCAAATGTACAAGAACCTCGAGTTAGCACCATGGAAACCCTCTCAAAGAAAAGATGTTCTCTTGCTGAGAAAAACCCCAGATAAATACAATGACAATGACAATCAAGGAAACACTCAAATATTCTCTAAAATTTCTTCAGTGTAACCAGATACAGTGGTAGATGTCTATCATGCAGAAGACTGATGCAGGAAGATCAAGAGTTTGGAGTCAATATAGGCTCAATAGTGACATCCTGTCTCTAAAAATAAAAGCAGATTCTTTATCATAGAAAAAAAAACAATATGGAGACTATCTAATGTGGGAGATTATCTGCAATTACCATCTTGTAAGAAGTAGATGGGTATAGCACCAACAGCTTGCAAACATTCTCATTTCATGCAAGAGGAAGATAGAAAGATAGAAGAATGTTTAGACACATGTCAAAAATTTAATATTCACTACTAGAAAAATGTAATGTGCTGTTTCTAGGCCACTAGAGTAAAAACAAGAACAAGAATAAAAGCAAACAAAAATTTGATCAAAGACAGGAAAGGAACAAAACAAACAAAATAAGAAACATGGTAAAACATGGCACATCAATCCAACACATCAGTGACTACAGCAGATGGTTACTTGAAGAAAAGCAAGCTTCAGGCTATTTACAAGAGATACTTCTAAAGTGAAACATTACACAAAGGTTAAAAATAAATGGATTAAAATACTATTAACATGCTACATGGAGGTGGAATATAATAGGTAACATTAATAGTTGCTGAACTGTATTTTCTGTGCCATCATTAAGACAAAAAGTTATCATAAAAGTCACAAAGAGTTGTATATTATTCATATAACTTCCAAGTACATAAAACTAAAAGCCTTATAAAAATTTAAGGAGAAAATATATAATTACACTAGTCCTACATCTTAGAATTCACTCCCAAACATATTCTCCCAGGTTTTTCCTGAATTTATTGTCTATGTTATTTCTTCCCAGATCAAAATATATAACCTGTCAGTGGAACACGTGTGTCAGGAAAGATGGCAACAGAGATAGTTGAGGTGGGTCCCAAGAGAATAATAATCCCCTTGAAGACATCTGCCCCAAATGGTGTAATCACAGGACTTTTATACAAAAGGACATAAAATTTTAGACATCAGAAACAACTTCCTATTTAGAAAAGTTATCATGACTGCATCTTGTACTCTGAACAACTATGAAGACAATAATAGGCATTGTATTAATTATTGTGGCTGTCCTACTAACGTGTTTTGAAACTGTCCCATTGTTAGTAAAAGTAATAACTTTTTAAAAAGATAAAAAAAAAACTTCCATAACTAAGGAAGCTCAAGATGATTTGAGGTTTCAGGATTGTCAGTTTTATCAGAATCTGATCCTTTCTCATTCAATACCCCAAATTTAATGTAAAAATCTTGGAACATTGTGAATTTAACAATTATAATTCAACAGCCCACACAGTGAAGTTTTGTGTCTTATCTAGAGCAGTATCAGTTCTGTGATCACAACAAATAATACTTTTAGGGTTCAAACCAAAGCTTCCTGGACCATGACCATGACCTGAACTGAATAAGGACAAGACCTTGTATTTCTCTCTGTTAATACTCCAATGAACTCTGAAAATCCACCCCCTGTCACAGACCACATAGCCATCATTACTGCCATCGCTGTTAGGTCAAGCAAGCATTTGAGATTCCAAGGAATTTGCATCCACTAACACTTCATCACCATTAACCCTAAGAGTAGCTAGGTTCCTGGTGACATCACTACATGTGGTAGATTGCTTACATTGCATTTCCCATTGGCAAGCAGGGAAAGTACACTGAAACTCAAACATACCCCCACAAAACTGTGTGTGTGTGTGTGTGTGTGTGTGTGTGTGTGTGTGTGTGTGCATGCGCACGCGCGCCTTTGAGGCTGCAGACTACAGCATAATGAGCCAAGGCTGATTCAAACTCCAAAACCGTGTTGGTGGTCAGAAGGCCTCCCACTGGCACTCAAGCTTGCTAAAGAATTACTGCCACCTAGTGTCCTACATACATGCCACTGACAACCAGTGAGCAAGCTGAAATACATGCGCACTGAAACTGAAGAGACCCCTTTCTTCCTGCAGTAACTTTTAGTGCCCTCTACTGGCCATATTTAGCAATGTGCAATGGCATGAGAGGGACTAGCTCTATAACCTAGGCAATAACAGGGTGGATTTTGAGTTCAGGAGCAGTAAATTAATTACTACTTAACTTATTTACTGTCCATTGCATCCCTCCACCCCTTTTCATTCAACAAAGTGCACCTCTTCCAGTATTGTTTACCTTTGGGCTAAGACCTGGGCAGTGCCACTTGGGTAGTGTTATCTAGAACTACAACCAGTCCATCTGAGGATGGACCAAGGCAAAACATTCACATTGGTCTGAGTTTCCCTTGGGGAGCAGTGCCATAAATCTCCTTTGACCATTTTGTCATCACTTCAGCTGATTGGATTTGATTATTGTCATTCATTTTTGCCCATTTACCCAGTAGTGACTCCTGAAGCTATAAATGGTTATCTTTGCATTCCAACTCAATGGAAGTACAGTATCATTGTGCCTCTTGGCAGAGGCATTTGTTCTTTAGTCCTAAAACCTTCACACTGACAGAATTCAGATTCCCAGGGACAAAAAAAAATTTTGTAAGTGGGTTATTATGCAATCATTAAGAAGCGTGGAGGCAAGGCTACAGAGGAAGAAACTGAGGCATATTGCACCTCAGGCTGCAGTTAGAAATAGCTGAAATGGAGTTGAAAGGCAGCTTTAACTCCTGATCTACATGTTTCCAACACAGAAATTGGTTTTCTATTACCTACCAAATAGCTGTGAAACATTGGTGATTAATTAAGACAGTGTCAGACCCAAACACCCTATGCCTCCCCTCTTGGCATTTATGAGAATCACCTCCAGTTCAGAGCCATACATTCTGAGTGTTGTTCTGAGCCACCTACAGCATTCCCTGGTCGTGTGTGTTGTTTACCATCCCCAAAGTGGCTCACTTAGCCAAGGATCTCAAAGGAAGTGTCTTTATCTCATGACAGAGCTGAGTCTTTCCCAAGCATGCAAATATTATATGGGTCCAGGCATTGGCACTTACGTTACCTCACTTCCCACCCCTCAACAGCACACCCAGCTCATCTGCTTTCAGTGTGATGATATGGTTTTGCAGAAGAAGGCACATCTGGTAAGGAGAGGGAGAGAGCTGAGCTTCTCCGAGAAGAACATTCTGACCTTTGAGGATTGCTGCAAGCTTGAGCTCAGCTATTTGTTCAGAATAAGAGTAGCAGCTGTGGAAGGGCTCAGCCCTTACAGATGGTTAAATGTCATCAATGCCTCTGCCTTGCAGCCTTGAAATCGTTATTTTGTGATGATCTCTCCTCTGTAGCACACTAATGGGGGTGGGAGGAAAACTCATGGCTGGGATTTGGGGAAAACATTAGGACCTACAGTAAATGCATTGTCCTTTTCTTTTTTCTCCTTTTTTTTTTTTTTTTTTAAAGAGGCAACTAGCTATAATCTAATAAAGAAAAGAAATGGCCATGATGTAATTATTCTCTAGAAGATGAAACTTCATAACGATATTACTTTCATTTGTATCGGTCATTGCCAAGGCCGCGCTCCCATGTGAATGTTGGAGACATGATCGGATCAGTACAGCTCCTAAGTGCTCAACCGGTTCAGGTGACTCATCTACGTGGTGCACTTTGACAAGGAGGAAGGGGAGGCTTGGAAGCAGACCCACCTTGGGAAATAAGGAAGGTGCCTTCAGCTGCTTCCAACAAGGCAACACCCTACATCCCTTCTGGGCCCTGGCCCTTGGGGCAGTGCTTGGCACTGACCAAATTCTATGTTCTACATCATGTACTATCTGAGTTTAGGTATAAATCATGAACCTAATCACCAGGCAGTGTAGACACAGAGAGGCAAATAGGCACCTTCCTTCCATCATTCAGCTGTGGAGATAAGATACTCAGTTTTTCAGCCATGGGCAGTAGATGACCTCAATTTTATGTTCACTTCACAAACACAAATATGGCACCCACTGACACAATAATGTGACAGGCACTGTTGTAAACACTCAGCAGATATTCACTCATAATGCCTATAGCAAATATATGTTTTGCTTCCTATGGTTTGGATGTGGGTTGGACATGGTTTGTCACCAAGCTTCATGATAGATGCTTTGGCTCTACTGTGGGGTATGGGATGTGAGGGGAACTTTAATAGGTGGGCCCAGTATGAGGTCACTGGGGGCTGCCCTGGACAGAGAATCCCAGTACCCCAAATTTAGTACCCTAAAGTGAATGAGTATAAAGATGGGAGCCTGACCAAAATCAACTCCTTGCCCTCCTGTCTGATGATGTGATCTCTCATTCCTGCACAGACTCGTGCCCTGATGCCATCATTCATTAGGTCCTCACCAAGAACTAAATCAGGGGCTGTCTCATCTTGAACTTTTAGCTTCCACAACTGTGAGCCAAGTAAACCCTCCTTCTTTATAAAGTTAGCCTACTTCAGGTATTTACTTATAGTGATAAAAAACACACTAAGGTAATAGCCCTATGTGGTACAGTGCAGATGAAATAAGTTCATATACTGATCCCAAACCATGAATTGCTGATGACTCCAGGGTCTATGAATGCATATACTAGCATTTCTTTAACTAAAAAAAAAGTGGAGATTCAAATCAAGTACGGCCACTGGGGACCAGCAAGATATTGGGGAGTGGGGATGAGGGGCAGCAAGATTCTTGGAAAAAAAAATTTTTGACAGTGCTGAGGATCAAACCCAGCACCCTGAGGCAAGTGGTTTGAGCTTTATCCTTAACCTGTGGAACTTCGTACATCATGCCAAGCAGAGCCCTAACAAAGAAATACTTACCACTGGCCAACTTATATAGATTTGCTAAGAGAATAGCAGTAGCCCAATAAATGCCCCTGACTCTCCCTGTTGGCACACCACGGTAAGATGTGTACATTGTATTGGTGGTGTTCTTCATTCTTTGGGAAGACAGCATCCTCTAAAGCTGTATCACAGATCTGGCTTTTAAAAAACTTTTGTTTCCAAATGTCATAGAAAATGCTTAGTGATCATGTATAAATGATGAATGACAGAGCTAAGTGAGGCTTGGGGGACAGCTAGTACACTGAGAGCAAAATGAAGTTCGAGGCCAAGAAGTTCAAGTCATGAGCAGATTCCCATGCACGCCCCTCTCTGGGGAATGCAGCCAGCCCCTGCATGCCCCAGGCCCCTCTCCAGGTTAAAAACTTTCTCCTCTCTCAAGCATTCCCTGGAAAAATTTCAGCCATAACCATATTTAGTCATTTTGGGGGAAGGGGGTGGTGGGTCAAAGACTACAGGGGGAGAAGAAAAAAGAATGTATATATACTTAAGTAGTTAAGTTTATTCCCAACATATTTGTCTGGGAAAGACATGGTTTGAGGTCACATGACAACAAAACAAAATAAAACCACATACACTTTCCCTCCTCTTGGGTGAGCAACTGGCTTCTTTGCTTAAACTTAATCCAAATATCATCATGTAAATTCCAGACAGTTGTCACTCCGTGGAAGTCTTAGTGGCCACAAGGCCACTGCTGTTAGGAGACTAGGCCATGCTAATCATTGTAAGTTACAGCTGTCTTGTATGTGTGTGGTTTTCTTTCTTTTTAAAGCTGGTGTCCTTCATCAAGATAACATAAATGTACTGACAAAAGGAAATTTACAAGCAGCAGAGAAGGGAAGTGTGAGGTAAGAGTAAGTGGCCCCAGCTGAAACAGGCTAACTACAGTGCGGCATGCACAGGATGAAGTTTAGGGCCTTGGAGGCCAAGATGGATTTCCAGCTCCGGACCAGCTAGCCCAGTCAGAAGAGCTCAGGCAGGGCACAGGGTAACCCTCTGTGCAGCTCCTACCTTCTGCAAAAGCCCGAGAAGGCTGAGAAGCATGTGGGCTATGAAAACAAGAAGCAAAGAGGAAAGGACTCAGGGGTTGGTTAAAAATAAAACTTATCAGATGAGAATTTAAGTACTGAGAATGTTATCTCTCCCCACAGGAGGGTGGAAAAAAAAATAGGCATGTCAAGGAGAGCACAGCCACAGGATGAATAAGCATAAAAATAGGAGGAAATGACTAAGCAAACGTGCTGAACGTGCAGAAGGAGAGCCTTCCTTCGAGGTGCTGGCTTTCCAGGATTGCTAGGCACTGCTGTGAGGCTGGACCCCCCTGGAGAGCTGTAAGAAACTGGCCGCGACATTGTTTCTGAGGGAAAGAAATGTTTTTCTTTCTTGTGTATCTTTTCAGACAGATTGCATTTTTCTCATATTGCATATATTAAGTTAAAATTTCAAAAAGTGAAACATCTACAGAAAAGTTCTAGGGAAATGCCTACTTCTCACATTTTGTAGCAGGTAATCCAGTCCCCAGGAAAACTTTCAAAATCCTGGTAGTTGGTGAATATTTAAGCACCCCCTCCTCATACTGCTCCTGCGTGGGCGCCCAGCCTGGCCCTGAAGAGGCATAAGGGAGCTACTCTCAAAGCTGTCTTCAAAATATAAGAACCACACCCAAACCCTCACAAGCTCCATTTCTCTAGAAGGCTTCAAATGACAAATGGTCTTTCTTAGTCCCAAGCCACCTTTTACTTCTACATATACCAGGCATTAGTCATGAGGGACAAGGAGGTTTCCCTTAAGAAACAGGCACAAAACAAAGACCACTAAATTAGTTTTTAATGACTTATCAAGTTAGTTTTTAATGACTAGCCTTTAATAAAATCAGTTTATCAAATTAGTTTTTAATTTAATGATCTGTCCACTGCTAAAATAATTTCACTTGTCTTAAATCTGTTTGGCCAGTAAGGCACAACAACCATTCCTTTAGCTGAGAGAATTTTTTTTTAATGAACATTATAAATTTTCTGGTTGATTTTGGCACTCAGAAGCATAAGCAACATCTCTTTCCAGAAAAGCTAACTTTCCTAATGTTAAATTCAAAGAGCAATCAAATAAGAAATTGGGTCTTTTGTCAACACTTCTAGTGTTTCACGTTATTTAACAGAGTCAAAAAGGTACATATTTTAAAGAAATTATTATGGTATCATTTGTAGTCCACCTTGAAAAGGTCAAACAGAGGTGACCCAAGTATCTTTGAGAATTAAAGTGTTTATAAGTCTCCAGTTACTCAGAGGTGACAAAAGCATTCTACACATCAGCTTTGGCGCAAGTCCTAGGTAGAAATTAGGTGTGCCCAAAAGAGAGTTTCTTTTCCTCTTCCTAGAGCACATCTGACATAGGAAGTTTAGGGAGGCAGCCTACAGATGGCCTAAATGCCCCAGTGCTGTGTGTGACCTCCACAGTGTACCCAAGAAACCCCAATGTTTCCATTCTGAATGGTCCATATACTCTGATAGGGATGAGAGTGCTCCCCAGATGGCTCATTCCCAGGATTAGCCCAAGAGGCCGATGTTGGATGGAACCTAAAGTCCACCCTTGAAGCTACGAGGTTTACAGGAAGATTCCACTTCAAAGTCAAGAGAAAATTTAACTGTGAAGCTGGTGTTTCTTGCTTGTGTGTTTTTTTAATTGACTAGTATTCCTTAGAATGCTGGGTATGACATCCTCAATAATAATCATAACATTATGTAATAATATTAAGCAGCAGCATTCATAGCTCTGCCTCTCCCAACTCCACTCGCTGCTTCTGTACCATGTTATTTGGTACATGCTCTGCAGGAAGGCAATACCAACGACAACAAATGCCCAGGAGCTGGAAGTCTTGCGTCAAATCCTGGTGTGCTATTTCATCACTATGCAACCTTCAACAAACCACCTAAGTACTGTGTTTCCTTAGCTATGAAAGAGGAAGAGCTGTCACCCAATAGTCACAAAGAATAAACATGCAAGAGCACGTAGCACAGACCCCAGCTGATAGGTATTCTCCGAGTACTAGGCCAATGTACCCATTGTTCTCAGCTTCGGTACATGACTGTCTCACCTCTAGCCTTGACCTTGCAACTTTGCAAATGTAAAGCAGATAAACCATGTTAATTCAGCATCTCAATAGAACTGTTCAACACAGTGGGAAGCAACATGTTTTTGGATGAAAACAGATTCGGTAGGCTACAATCTTCAACAAACTAGCATACAGTACTCAACAAAGCTTCATTTTGAAGAGAACCATGTATTTCCCTCTGTTCTATTCAGTCTCTAACCCACAGCACTAACCAGTATTCTTTTCACGCCATTCAAAAGGCTCAGAGAAGCTAAGTCAATTTCATATTCATTCTATTTAAAATAACTTTACTAGGAATATCCTTTGTGTTTGTCTTCACGGTTGATCAAATGCGAAGTTACCTGACATATCATCTTGTCTTGCACAAACTGCTGACCCATCATGGCATTTCCCATCACTGCTTTCTAAAACAACACAGGAAATTTCAAGACTGGATAGCCAAAAGAAATTAGGATGAACTAATTCTAAAAACAGTTATTTAAAGAAAAACAAAATCATGCCCAAATGGGTAATTTATGATTCAGACAGACCAACATTTAATTGATATTAACTACTCTACTAAAGCTATATTTAATGCACTTAGATAAGACTTTATTTCCATGAAATTGGATCTTCGGTTCAAAATCAAATCTCCTATGAAAGACTCTGCACTGCAAGGATGATGTAATGGTAAGGTAGGCTTTTAACATTTCATTGCCAGGAATATAAATGAAATTGATCAGATTATTTGCCAAATTATGCTTCTTCAGCAATGCAAAGTCCTCCCCTAAATGGGCTGTCAAAGAAAGGAGCAAAAAGGTGGATAGTCATTTTTAGGGATTTTTTTATTTTGCTTTATTTCATTTTTATTATATTTGGTGCAGGGTCTCACTGTGCAGCTTGGACTCATAGTGATCCTCCTGTTTTCACGCTCCCAGTGCAGGGATTATAAGCACACACCACAATGCTGTTTCAGTGGCCAGCTCCATGCACCCGGGGGGAGAGTCAGTACAGCATGTGGTGCAGGGAGTTGAACCCTGGTGCTTATCCGAACAGGCACTTAGACCACTGAGCTATCTTGCTCGCCTCAAATAGCCAGTATTAACGTTCTATTTTCCAGATTAATTTGTAGGACTCAAATTCAGCCATGAAAAGAAAATGTGAATGAAAAAGTGCTTTGTTGTACACCTTGTTATTCTAAAAGAACTTTGAGTAGAAGGAATAAGCAAAACCTAGGAGGTCAGAGCTCTTGGCAAATCAGAATATTGGATAAAATGAAGGATAAAATAACACAAGACATGTCTTTGGAGCTACATAATATTCCTTCAGAATATTATTACTATTGTTTTATGACATTAGTAATCAGGGAGAAAGTTATAATGTTATGGAATATAAAATTCCTAATAAACAAGCTTCCTCCATTCTTATTGACTGTTTCCAAAACCACAGTGGAGGAGGAACATCCCAAACAACAGTCCTCTGTCCTAACTGAAGCTACTCTTATTCCTCCTAATCCCAAAATACAAAAAGGCAAAATACTATTTGCTTAATTTCTACATTTACTGTGGTCAATGAATGACCTATTCATGGATAAACAAATATGAAATGACACTATTGTCAGCGTTTTCTAAAACTCTTAGCCTAATTGTATAAGTCACTGTATAAGTCAATAAGATGGACATAAAAGATGCTAGTGAGCTTTTTCTGTCAAAGACAAGAAAAAAAATCAAACCATGCAAGGCTAACAAAAAAGACTGAGTTTATTTAAGAAGTATTTACCGAGTCCTTACTATGAATCAGGCACTATTTTAGCTGTTGCAAATATATTGATTAAAAATATACAAAGTCCCTGTCTTCATTGTGCTTATATGATAGAGGGAAAATACAAAACCATAAATGAAATAAATAAATTACGCAGTAAGTTAGTTAGAAGGTGATAAGCACTATCTAAAATAATCATGCAACTATGAGAAGACGTGACAACATGGCCGATCTGAAAATTTTCAAAAACCATAAAAGGAAAAAATAAACTTCTTTATGAGAAACTCTTTATTTCCATTCATGAAAAAAAGAAAACTTCTGGCTCTTTAATGTTCATAGGATTTTCAAGCAGGAAACTGAAAAGAGTTTAAAAATATGAAAGTAGAGTTGAAAATTAGGAAGGGAATCTTTCATAAAATAGATGCTCACTCAGAGTTCTTGAGGTGGTGAAGTCTGCCTATTGCAGTAGTAAAGCACATTACAGAACCTCTCCCAAATCTAGAAAATTCCATGCTCTGGCCTACTAATCACAGAAGATCTAAAGAATCAGGATAGCTGAGGAAAATCTTGTAGGGACAGACAATGCAAAAGAAGTCAAACAGTTTTGATAATTTTTTATTTCCATTTCCTTTTTAAAACATAGCACCCTATTTTGTTGTTGTTGTTGTTGTTGTTATTGTTAAAAAATGGTGAGCTCATTAAAAAGGAATACTGAAAAACTGGGAACACTCACATTTACAACCCCATCTTCCTTCTCAAATCTTTCTTGATACACACTTTCATTGTGTATCAGCAGACCTGAATTTTTCCACACTGTCACCAGAGCCTAACACTAAACTATCAGGTAGTTTTCTGTCCTGTGATTTAAATTCAAATTCCAACCAAGCAACCAAAACAACTAAGATCTAATTTTAGCCTCTCAGTAATTACAGTCTCCCCATGAGAAGTGAATATAAAGGATAAGTGGTGGTGTCATCCTCAATTAGAAAATCATTTTCAGCAAAATGAGGCTGAGACCAAAGTCCAAGTGGTGGGAAAGGGAAAAGGAGTGTCTACCCCGCCGTGGGACGCTCATAACTTGATCACTATGACAGCAGCCCTTTCTAGAGGTAATCATGTTACTAGGTTGTGGTAATGTCCCAGAAACCCCAACAGCCCCGGCTTAACAACATCTGGAAATTGTTTAGATGACACAAATTTCAGTTTTCTGCTGTTCAGGCTTCAGTAATGCCTGTCACCAATTTCTTTTTCTTTGCAAACTTCCTCCTTTTGCATCAGGAAGAATACATAAAGTGCAAGTAAGATTCACTCCTGCGCTCCTGGGCTCTTGCTTTGATAGCCGACATCACCAAATCTATCCTTAAACCGCTGACCAATGAAGTGGCTACAGGCATTTCTGGAGTTATCAAGTGAGTTCATGACTGGCAAAGAGAGTGTCCAGAGGTCAATGCAGTCCTGGCAAGAAAACAAGAAGCACCACACACAAGACAGGGAGGCCGAGCAGTAGGGGGTAAGCTGTGGTCACCGACGAGGCCATCCTTGGATCACAACTCTTGCAGAGAATTTAGCTGATACCAAAATGAAGGTGGCCAGTGGATTTCAGAGCACATTCAGTCTTCAGCAAGGGTAGATTCAGTTTTTCCTAGGTGAAGACAGAAAAGAGAATGAAGAAGACTGAGTCAAATCTGGTGAATTTCATGTCACAAATATAACACTGCAGTAAACAATTTTCATTTTATAAGGTAAATTATGCTTCCTGACAGAGCTTCCCAGAAGTGCCTTCTTTAATTGTTGATTTGGTGTAATCCAAATGGATCACAGGCTAGGCAATGTTACAAACATTTCTTCATGGCAAGAATTTTTTCTTTAAATGTTGGAGATTGTCTCCAGGACCCTGCACATGCTGGGCAAGGGCTCTACCAATGAGTACCACTGCATCCACTTCTGCAAAACTTCTTAGCACCTTATTTCAATATGTTAATGAGCACAGTTACTGTTCAAATGAAGGATACAGTAGTCAGTATTTCCAACATTTTGGAGGCCATAAATTTACCTTTTTATAAGCCAATTTGGCAGGATTAGTGTTTCAGTACAACATATTTGGAGAAATGCTGCCTTACCACACTGGATGGAAAGATTAGAAATGGAATTAAGTCTTATTCAATTTATATTTGTGATGGTTGACTGACTATGTCAACTGGTGTAAGAGACGCTCAGTGATTCCACACCCTAGGGTGTGGAAGATGCACTCTAGAATGGCTCCTCGCCAGAACAGTATAAATGGGAAATGGAGAAGGACGGATCTGTTTCTGTTTCTTCACAGGAGGTCCTGTCATCACCTGCACGTTGACATCATCCCCTGGCTTCCAGTGCAGACTCTTCAGCTTCTGCCACAGATCCTTTAGCCTTGCAGCATGGACTTCAGCCTTCCACTGCAGACCCATTGGCCTCCTGATACTGACTCGCATAGGAGATGCCTTAGTGAGCTCCAGACTTTCAGCTAGATCCTTCCTCGGGTCCCCGGACCAGACTCAGACCCTATGCACTTTTCCAGTCCAACTCTGTGGGTGCCCTTTGTGGGCCAATCTTGTGTTATATCCATCTCTCCAGTAAGCACTGACTGATGTAATGTTGCATAAGCCCTGGCTTTAAATTGAAAGTCACAATCCCACATCCACATAATAAATCAGACATTATAGCTGATTCTTTATATTTTCTTTGTAATATGCCAAAATCCTAAACAAAATTAACATAATATGTGACTAGTTAACACTAATGATTACAGGTAATTATTTGCACCTATTCAAAACCATCACATAACTGGAGGGTATAAAGAGGGGATGCTCTGTATTTTTTTTCTAATTTTTGTAGGGGTCCTTGCACCAAGGTTTCAAGATTAAATCCATGCAGATACCATCGTCACACATGGAGCTGAGCCACAATGGAGACTGAACAGAATATTATAAAATATATAAAGTCAAAAGTCATGGATTAACTTAAACAAATCACTGAAAATATGAGACACATACTAGTTAAATTCCTGAATTTCTTCTTGGCTTCTGCTCTTTCTTCAGCATCAAAGTACCAAACAGTCATGGCATATCTACAAAAGATAATGAGGTATAAGAAAAGATGAGTGCCAAAAGAAAACCCCAGTTTCCTACAAGTTTTCCAAAAGGCTATTCGTAAGACTAATCTTAAAGTGTTACCTATTATGCCCATGCCAATTTTAATTTAGAATTAATTGATTTCTCTGGTTTCAATTCTGTTTACAATATAATAAAACACAAGTGGATTTCCCAGTACTTATCAAACATTATTTTGGGCACTGAGAGTTCAAGTGGTCCCTTCTACAAAGCATCCTCAAAAACTTCAGGCTCTAGCGGGGAGGACAGGTGATTTAACAGGTAGTACAACATGTCAAAGTAGCCAATAGAGAAAAGATCAAAAGGGAATCGTCCTGCTAAGGCCTGAGAGACCCAAGGTGGTAGGGAGACAACAGAAAAAAGGAGCCAACACTTAAAGAATAAGTTATTTACATCACAGAACCATTAAAACTCTTGAATTGCTCTTTTTAGTTTGGGACATGGAAGCAAAGATTCAATGAACATTGATACCCTCAAGCTTTCTACTGTTTTCAAACTAATCTTCTTTATCTCATCAATGGGACAGACTGGAAGAGAGGCCATTTCATACCAATGTTTTTAAAAAGTTTCGTTTTATAATGATTATAGCCATAATGATTTCTATATGAACCTCTCCCCTAAGGGCCTTCCATCAACATTTGCTAATATTTTGTTTGTGAAGTCACTCACTATAGGACTAGGAAATAACCAAAGAATTCTGCCACAGAGACCAATATGGGGTCTCGCTATTATGTCCATTAAAGTAAGGCACCAGCAGACTTCAGTGGTAGATCTAGTAACCCGTTCATCTAGGGAACATTCCAATTTGGCACTTAATATTTAACTCTGGGACTCTGATGGGTGACTTCTGAAGGGGGATGCAAGTGAGTTTTAATTAAATTAGGTTTTTTAAGGTTTAATGATCATCCTACCAAAATTCCTTCCCCTGGCCCTTATATGCAGTATGGGCTATACCCCATACAAGATTATTCCACATCACTCCAGTAGGGCTTAGGCCATAAGACAAAGACAAGTAAGAGGCCAAAGAAGTAGTTAATATTTTTATAAAGAACTCCTAGAATTAATATTAAACTATGCTAAATTACCCTGAAAATCTTTATATTGATGTTCTGACTTTTTTTTTTTTTAATATCTAATTATTGAAACCTGGATACAACCAGCCCAAGGCAATTTTAAGCTAAAGAAAGTGCAGTGCTATGGCTTCTATCTAAATGTCCCCTCAAGCCTCATGTAGTCATAGGTGGGCTTCTTGGCAATGGCTGGAGCTAGAATTTGAGTTGCTGGGATCAAAGATGTGATTCTCAGATTCATTCAAGGGATGCTAGGATTACGGGTGAAAGTGCCAACTACCCTAGGAGTGGGTAGCCTGGGTAAGATACAAGGGACAGAAAGAGCTACGGTCACCTCTTGCTGCTTGGTGCTTATTTTTGCTACTGTTTGGTCTTCTGCCCTGCAATTTCCCTGTGCCATGCCATCCTTCCTTAGAGCCTGCTGACTACGGACCGAAACCTCGGCAAACTGTGACCTGAAATAAACCTTTCCTCCTTTAGCTTTGATGGTCAGGTATTTGGTCCAGCAACAACGCAAGTAACTAAGATAGGTAAATAAGGAAAAGAAATCAGATAAATTACTCTTCCTTCTCTCAGAGTTCTTTATCTGCTTGCAGCTGGCACCTTATTAATTAATATGAAGAAGAAACCACATATGTGATAGCTAGCCTTCTCTAGAGGTAGTTTAACATTAGATTTTTTTAGAAGAGGGGAGGAAAGAAGAAGAAAAAACAAAACAAAAAATCTCCAACCCAATAAGCTCACTTCACAGAAAATTGTTAATAATTATTTCAAACCAAAGTTAGATATCCAAACCAAAATATCAGAGGATCCCTTTTATATTTTGTCATTCCATACACCTATCACCTTTAGGGTGCGGTCAGTCCCCCACACAGAACATGAGTTTAAGGTTCTCTGAGAGATGTGTTTGTACAACAAACTCCCAAAGAGCACTCATGACCCATGATATTACCTGGTTGCATAGGAAGGCTGCACTTCATGTGGGTTCCTGCGATCTGACCAGAAGAACAACAGTCTATCAAAGATGGGCTCCACATCTGCAATGAATGATTTCCCTTCTGGAAATATCCGCAGGACCCCACCGTGCAGCTGAGGACCACAAAGAAGGTAGATTATTTCCTAGCTTGAGTCTGTCAACAAGGACACTTTGGCATCATCTAGAAACAATACCACCTCATCACCTCTACTCCAACTATGCTTTGCCTCTAAATCATTATTTCACTCATTTTTTACCCAATGTTCTTGCAAACTTTCAGACTAGAGATACCTCCTTATTCAACCTGCCAAAGCCTTCCCATTCCCACAATCATGAAGTCACAGACACAAAAGAGTGCAACCAATATTTGGGTTTGACCTAAAAAAAAGAACAACAGGGCCGGCAAGATGGTTCAGTGGTCTAAAGCGCCTGCTTAAGAAAGCTTAGGCAACCACAGGGACCATAGTTCAATCCTGGGCACCACATCCTGTGCCAGCCCCACCCCCAGGGCAGGCTGAGTGGGCCATAATACAAAAAAAAAAAGAATAACAATTTTATGTGGTGACAATTTGTGTGGCAATTTTATATGGTTGTACTTAATATTAACAGCTTCCTACAGTACTTATTATATATAACTTCCCCTTCAATTAGAATTTATAGCTTTCTTCTAAACACTCCTATCTGACCTTGTTAGTTAAATGTTATATGCTGTTTCTAATCTCTCAGACCACCATATCTGTACCTTTTATAACTCTCTTAAACTACTATATGCATAATGCAATATATAATATAATATGTATATATATGTATAATGCCTAATCCGTCCTACTAGAATACCCAATCTGTCCTACTAAAATAGCCAATTCTGAACTGAATTCAGTCCTTACACATCAGTATTTCCCCACAGTTCAATTCCTAACACTATAAGGAACTCAAATATTTGTTAATTCATACTTTGCAACTTACTGTTACTGACCTGATAACTTTGCCCATTACAGCACCCCTAAGGATTTTTTAAAAGCTAATGGGTATATTCTAGTCATGTTACCAAACAAAAAGAGATAAGCGTTTCCACTGATTCACTGGTTTCACAGGTCTCATTTTCTGACCCCAGATAAAATATCATTACTTTATGATAGCCAAAGCCTGCCTTAATGAACAGGAAATGGAGATACAGAAAGTTCAAAGGCCAAATAAGCTTGAGAAGTTCTCTGACTTCCCAGACTCCTAAATCATTCTTAGCTTTCAGAGAGCGTGCGAAGTCCAGACAAATGTTTATTAGTGTGGAACCAGACTTTGTATCTCTATCTATATGCTCTATAATACGAAAACAAGCCACAAAGCCTTTGGCATTCACAAACGATAGTAAGCCATGGCAAGCAGCCACCACTGAGACATATCACCCTGAGAAAGAGGGCTGTGTGGGAAATCTTTCTGGGAGATGGCTTTATATCCTACAGTTCTATTTTTATGGCATTCGCTTACATGCTGTTGCTAGAAAGCAGACATGTATATCCTATTCTGCACTGACAGTCATATTGGCCCTGAATTAGACTTAAAAAAAAATGATTCACAATCCTAATACCAAATTACCTTCCCTTCACCAATACTCCCACCACACACCCTACCTACCCACCTCTAAATTAACGCACATCCATTATTTTTTATCTCATCAACTTCATTATTAATTCTATAGGCAAGGGGGAGGGAAAATATAAGATAGAAATAGAAAAGATATATCAAGGGAGGTAAGACTATTAGGAACTCGAAACTGTCCCCTAGGTTATCTGAATTCTTTTCCTAGTTGGAGGTTACACATTCTTTTTACTGAACTCTCAGGCCACCTTTTCTGTACCTTGTGTGACATAATCCCATATGTACCCTCATTCTTCCACAGTACCTTAGCATCCCAGTTCTTGTTCAGGTAGTAGATGCAGGTGATGCAGCGCCCGTCACCGTTAGGGTTGTCCACATGGCGAACATAACCTGTTCCGTTTCCTGGATAGCAGGCCACCATTGCCTACAAAGAGATGCCAGGAAAGCTGGTTAACCAAACTGACAGTCTTCACTTCTTCCCGCTGGCTAAACAGAAAAGTAAGTCCTTTAGGGTGCTAAGGGACATTTACATACCTGCTGGTTTCTTAATTATAGGTAAGGTACATAAATTTAAACTAAGACTATTAAGCCAAGAGTCATGTGCATTCAAGTTTACCGGTAGGTCATTCCCCATGGTTTAGCCCAGTGGAAAGTGGTTCAATATTCCCATAGTTCTAAAACATTTTAGACAGTTTTTCTTAAAGTATTAAGAAAGACTCTGCCTTTATGTTTTTTTAAAGCAGTGCTGAAGAACAAACCCAAGGTCTTTGCACTGAGCTAAGTGTCTAAGACTTTTTTTGTTTGTTTGTTAGTTTGTTTTTTGAGACAGGGACTTGTTAAGTCACTAAGTTGCCCAGGCTGGGAAAACTTGCAATCATCCTGCCTCAGCCTCCCAGAGTGCTATAACTACCAGCTTGTGCCACCACTTCCAACATCTTTTCTTTAATATTCCTTTTGTTAAAGCGGTCACTGAGTTTCTATCATAGAACCACAAAATCAGAATCACTAGGTATTGCGCTTAGGGATGATGCCTGTTCGGCAGTGTCCAGAACTGTGGAATCGTGCTGTCTTGTTTACAAAGAGACAGATGTAATCACAAAGGAAGGAAAGGTCAGGCTTACTCTATAATCACACAGGGCAGAAGGGAGAGGGCAGAGTCAATCAGAAACCATGCTCTAACTTGACAGCGCAGACAACACAGGAGGTCCCTTTCAGGGAAAAAGCTACACCAGTACCTCAATAGGTGTTCTTTAGTGCTTTTCTCCCTCCTGCTTGATAATTATCAAGTCACATGATAATCCAAAATTCTCTTCTTTGTCTACCTGCTACCTGTATCAACCAGGTAGCATAATAAAGCCAAAAGCCATTTTAAAATTCCCACTGAAAATTAACATTTGATAATTATGATCAGACAATAAACAAACATCTAATTGATCTATGGAAAAATTATAACAGAAAGTAAGAAAAAAGGCAAAATGCAAAAAGCCTTTTCTTTACAAGATACAGATATATTTTAAAAAAATTTTTTTAGGGATTCTTCTATGTCCAAAGAAGATACTAGAATTAGTAACATCAAATGAGGGCAGGAAATGTTTTTCCTGTTCTGGTCACTGACATACCCTTTTTTAAAAAATTTTTATTTTACTTTATGTATTTGGTACAGGTTCTCGCTATGCAGCTCATACTTGCAGTGATCCTCCTGTTTTCAGCCTTCCCAGTGCAGAGATTACAGGCATGTGCCACCACGCCCAGACTTGGGGTTGCCGGCTCAGTGGGCCCCAGGGGTCGGGCTGGCATAGAATGTGGAACTGGGGATCAAACCCTGGTCCCTGTGCTTGCCGAAGCAAGTGCTTGGTCTGCTGAGCTATCTCATCGGCCCCCTCATTGACATGTTCTTAACACCTAGGACAGTACCTGACTCCTAGAGTTGTTTATTGAAAATGTGATGAATAAATCAATGAATTAGTGAATGGCTCTTTCTCTAGGAAGTCAGCTCTCAATCTAGCTAGATCAATAGCTTTTTCTGCCATTTAAAAACAAAATCTACCTTTAAGCACACACATGGGAATACAGGTTGGACTATTTCCTGATGAACAGCAGGGTTGTTTCACTGCTAAAATGACCGGGTAGGTACAGCCCCAAACTAACGCACTGATAGTTCAATGAGGCAGCCTTCGTGTGGCTGTCGTCACTCCCAGCAGTGTCCTGAAAGCGCAGAACTGTACGTAACACTAGTAGAGTAAGGCGGAATGTTAACCTAGCTCTACAATAATCATAATGTTTTTATTACTGTATTTCTCAGCACTTTACCTTGAAATTGTCATTGCAGTGTCATTCCTTAGAAAGTAGCATAGACATTTCTGAAGATAAAATTTTGAGGCAACTGCAATAAAGTTTCAAAACCTGATGGTGCCAATAAGCAGAACATGGGCTTGGGAAAGGGGATTAGGAAACAGACAGAAATGATGGGCCTACTATCAGAGACAAGGAGGAGATAAATGAAGCCACCTGTAATGAGTAAGGAATTACCTACTACATCCCCGGAGGGAGCTGGATTTCTAAGAGTTACCACTATGCCTGTAATGAAAGTCACTCAGGCCACAAACTGCTAGTTGGACTCCCCACCATCTCTACTTCCTCCAAGTGTTGGCGTGTGAAAACAAAAAATATTCCATCAGCACTATAATGTTATTCTCAAGTGGCTCTCTACTCCACAGAAGCCATCAGTGGACTGGATGCCTGCGGTCTACACCCTACAACTAGCTGTGATTCCAGGCTCAGTTTCTTAGTTTCTTCCACATAAAGAGGACTGGGTTTCACGGTCTCCAACATCCAAGAGGGCCTAACAGCTCATCTAAGCACCAACCCCAGAAAAGCAGCAGGTTCTTCGGGGAATTATGAACTACCTATTCACCTCAGAATTCATCTTACATCTTAGATTGATGTAAAAAAAATTCATAAAAGCACATCTATTAATTGTGCCTGTTTAAAACAGGTAAATGGCCAGCCAAATAGCTTAGCAGATTAAAGCACCTGCAAACAAGCACAGAGGCTGGGTGTCACATCCCAGAGCCTGCCATGCCAGCCCTGCCCCTGGGGATGCACTGAGACAGCAATTGAAACTGGTCATGGTGACACACACCTATAATCCCAGCTCTTGGGAGGCTGTAAACTGGCGGATCACTACAAGTCCAATCTAGTAGTGAGACCCTGAACATGCTGTAGACTCTTCCCTAAATTACAAAAAAAAAAAGATAAAGAGCTAGCACAATTCTAAAGGACTCACTATTAGGACAAAAGCCCTCAATGTAAGCAAAGTATCTGGTGGCTTAAGAGAAAGGAAGAGGTCATCTTTCTTAATATTCACCCTCTCCTAGTTGCAAAAGCCACAGGCATCAAGTTTAAAACAACGGAAAGAAAACACCCTGGCCAACGGCACCAGGGAATTTTCTGAATGAAGGCCACCAGATGTGATGGGTCTTGGCTTGGGGGCATTCCCAACTGTTTGCTAATCTTTAACAGGGTCTAAAATGAGGAGGCTAAGGATCCACTGAGAAGCAGATCCCACTTCGTAAACAACTAGCCATTCACTTTTGTGCCAATTTGTGCACGGGGCAGTAACAAACTCAGGAAATTGATCATTTCAACAGAGCTGCTATCTAAGCTTCATCAAGCCCAGGAAGGGCTTAATAGAAGAAAATACTTCACTGTTTTATTGTTAAGAGCAGGGATAGAGTACTTATGCTACAAACATGCCAAGCAATAACAGTAACACATATTTGGAAGATGTCTCCTTTACTGTAGGCTTTTCATTTACTAAAACTTCTGGACTGGATTAATAGGTGAAATTAACAAGTTTAATAGCACACCAGTGTCACCCACAGTAGCACATACTGTGCAGTCCTGTTGTTCCGTTCTTGGCTGTGTGGATGTTTCCACATGGCACCTGTGCGTCACCATTCCCTCTCCTTATCCCTGCCCCCTCTCCAGAGGTCTCTGCATAGCTCTGCAGCCACAGGAAATGAGAGGAAGGGCTAACCAGGTGTTCTGGGCTGGCTCTCGACCAGAGGTACAAGCTCTAGACCTACCTATGCACTGCATTCAAGCCAGAAATGTGTGTATTGTTTGAAATGTCCATAGACATGCAGAACAGTAATAGCCAAATCCAAGTAGCAAAATCTGATCCCCAAAAGTAACTGGTAGGATAGAAAGCTGATTCTGTTAGAGCTGTCAGTGAGCTGACTACATAACAAGACTATATCTTATCAAATCCAGAAGTTGAAAAATAAGTCTAGGACTTTCATTCCAGTGCTTAGACAAAATGTTCCTGAACGCAACCAACTACGATTTGATTATATGTATATACAAACCATTTCTCAAGATTGGCATCAGCAACCTTTACTGTCCATTCCGCAACAGCGATCATTTTTCAGACCCATGGTTGGAAGAGTACATCCACCCTCTTCTTAGATTTACTACTTTTCTAATAAATCATACCAGGGACTGGGCATATAGCTAGTAACAGAGCACTAACCTAGCATGTATAGAATGTCCTGGGTCTGAGCCCTAGGCACACCAAAAAAGGAAAAAAAAAAATGTTATATCATGGTGCTTGTAGAAGTGTATTTTACATTGCTTATGACTGGAATGAGATTCACTAGTATGGGTTGGTCTTGAACAAGTTCAGTAAAGTAGCATTTATGCAAATTTTAACTTGGCAAATTAAAATATTAATCATTTCACTTCGCAAAATTTATGAACAATAAATGAACATCCCTTAAGAATTGATCAGTAGCATAACTTCAAAGCTACCTGACTGAATAACATTTAAACTAGAATTTAATTTCCATTTTTTTAACTGTTTAACTTTATTTTATTGATATAAATACAAGAGAAGCAAAGGCAAATGAAGAGAAACTTCTGCTTCCACCAAAGTTGTCTATACTGAAGCACCCCACATACTTCTTACAGGTTGCTTAGAACTATTTAAAGTGAAACAAAGTTGTATTTAATGAAACTTTTATTTCTGATGAAATGCTCTTTTCATCAGAAGTAGCTGGGCTTTTCCAACACCAAACATCATTTCCAAAGGTGGGTTATTGAGGCAGCGCCAATCAAGGATCCGGTCTGTCTGATTACACTATTCCTTTGAAACTGAATGGCTCCAAGTATATCTTGCAGTGCTCCAAAACTAAGTCCTCCCAACCAGGCCACACAACTAACCTTACAGGTGGAGTATGAATTTGGAATGTCTAGGTGCCAAGTGCTTCTTGGTATTTTGTTCTTTCTGCCAAGTATCTTACTTCTGTAAGTAACTGGTGGAGAAATCCTGGCAACATAGACATGCCACCTATGACTACCACCTATGAATTCTCAGTAAGTTGGTTCCTTGTGTCTGTTGGGCACTGCAGAAGAGAATAAAATGTTAATGTGGCAACTGATTTCGCTTCATTATCTCATTCAAAAAGAATTTCCACAACTGAATCTCTGATTGATCCTAGGACATGTAAAATCTTTTGCCCATCTCTTGGATAGTCAACATTTGGAGGTAGTGAAGGATGTTCATCGTTCCCATCAAAATTAAATGTTGCTGCTTGGATTTTGAGTCCATGCTTCAGATCACTTACAAAGCAAATATGCACTTTAATGTCCTCTAAAATGCCTTCTGGAACTGAACCTATCACTGAGGGAAGGCTCTATTGAAACAGCTGAGTTTCCAACTCTTTGTGCAGAGCTTTTCCTCCTAGGGGGAGAGCTCTCCCAACAATTTAGTAATGGGATTCCTTCACATATAGACAACACCAGGCTTTCTCTATATCCACAATCCAGGACCATGGCAGAATTAATTCCAAGAGTCAGAAGAGTCATGAGGTGACTTGGAGCTAACAAGACAGATGGAGCCTCAAAATATTTGAAAAGAACTCCAGCGAGCATCTCTCTGAAGTGGGAAAGGCACAATACCGACTCGATGACCACAACTTGGCCATCTCTAGGATTCACCAACAGATGCCTGAAATATAGTATGTGGATGAATTCTTTTAGGTAAGAATATAACTCTTCTGTATTGATATTATATTGAACAACCTTGATAGGCTTAGGTAGTCCAGCTTTTTTGATCCACCAGGAATTATACATCTTGGGCCTGTTTCTCCAGCAAATCCACATTTGGTGAAGGCCTCTCCCAAGTTGATCACAACAGCCATATTTAGAGTGGCACGATGGCCCACCTGGAGCAGCCGCTCAGGGCTAGAATTTGATTTCCTAGTAAATGTTAGATCCCTCTAGCTGCTAGTAACAAATAACAGCCAGCTTTTTTCTTTTTAACAGTTAACTTTTTAAGGATTTGTTTTGAGTTTAAGAATGGGGTGGGGAGATAGCTCCCCATGTTGTGCTGGCCCTGGAACTATGGGTGTGCCACACCAGCCACCGAAACTGGGTGTGGCGGTGTACACCTGTAATCTCAGTCCAGGGGAGGCTGAGACAGCAGGATCACTACAAGTTCCAGCCACATAGGGAGACCTTGTAGCAAATGAAAGAAAGAAAGAAAGAAAGAAAGAAAGAAAGAAAGAAAGAAAGAAAGAAAGATTTTCTAGAGGCATGTTTCAATAGAATGCAAGCTGAGCATAGGATAGTCTGAACCAAATCTCTTTACATGTCAACTTGCTCATCTGCAAAAATGGGCTCATAAAACCACAGAATTAATCCATGTAAAATGCTTAGCACACGGCTGAGCTAGGTGCACATGTAACACATGTAAGCTGCTTTTAAGGCTGATGATCACAGCTGTTACTTTATTTGGGGCTACTGAAGGTCTCCTCTGCAGATTCAATTCTACTTAAATTCTTTGTAGTTGTAAATTCAGCACTGAAAAGCTAGGTAGTTTTTAATCCTTACCTATAACACACATGACCAAAGCCAACCAAGTGTACATGTATTAGGACTCTGAAGAGTGCGCTATACCACCAACATTAGAGAATTTACCTTCATGTGCAAAGAAGCACTTCAGATTTTATGAGAACAGGAAGCAATCCATTTTTATGTAAACTTTCCTAAATACTACTCACCCCAACTTTTTCATCAGAGCCACAAAGACCCACATTAGGCTATGACTTAAGATCACTTACTGCCGGGCCGGCGAGATGGTTCAGTGGTCTAAAGCGCCTGCTTAGGAGGGCTCAGGCAACTGCGGGGACTGCAGTTCGATCCCCGGTACCACATGCTGCGCCAGCGCCACCACCAAGGCAGGCTGAGCCAGCCACAAAATGAATAAATAAACAAACAAACAAACACAACAAGCAAACAAATAAATAAATAAATAAAAATTTTAAAAAAAAAGATCACTTACTGCCTGTGGACTCCCAAGAAATCAAGCTTCTCTGAGATAGCTCCCAAGCCACACATGGGGATCTTTCCCATCTTCTCTCCACCAGGCTCAGCTGTCCAGGCAAATAACAAAATTCTCAAACCCGCATCCTACCTGCCCTGAGTACTTCTCCATATCCACTGGGGCCAGAGCTATCTCGACCCAGAACTCGGGTCCTCAGTACATCACAGAGTATGACTAAAGAACAGTGCATGTCAAAGAGTCGGGGGAAAGAGAAAACAAAGAGTTGGGGAGAAGCACGCGAAACTCCATTCCTTCTTTAACTTAGAAACACAGCCAAGAAACTCACCACAGTAGGAAAAGCAAAAGTTTTCTAGCTGGAAATAGATCTCGTTTATATTCAGGCAGCAGCAGCCTTGGTGACAGACTTGCCAATGTTTTCACTCGCCTGTGGGTAGGGGAGCTGAAGGCTATACTTGGGGTCACTTTTCTAGCTGGTTGTGTTCGGCATGTATTTTAACACAACGTAGTGAATGTGCCCAGAAGCAGGGCAGCCCATGGCCCTACACTTTTTCCTGCATTCAGAAAGGCATCAGCTGAGGTAGGGGTCCCAGGCGATAATCCATGAATCAAGGCAGTGCAGGCCAGTAAGAAACTGGAGCACAGGCATTATGCTAGCAGCAGCTCTAAAATCAAGTCTCTTATTTAAAAAAGAAAAACAAAAATAAGACATCTTTAAGTATCCAGGCTGGTATGCGCATCTATAAACAACCCACAGAAAAGACCAGAAAAGAAAAAAAACCAAAACAATTAACCAATTAAGCCAAAATGGCAAATTGCACTTTTTTTTCCTCCATCTGACAAAGATTAAAAGAGCTTCAAAGGCCAGCGAGATAGGTCAGTGGTCTAAAGTGCCTGCTTCAGCAACCACAGAGACTGCGGTTCAATCCCCGGCACCATATGCTGTGCCAGCCCCACCCCCTCGGCAAGATGAGCCAGCCATCACATAAGTAAAGTTAAAAAATAAATAAAAAATAAAAAAATAAATTGCCCTGGCTTGGCTCAACTTTAAAAAAAAATAAAAAATAAAATAAATAAAAATTAAAAATTTAAAAAAAAAAAGAGTTTCAAAACTCCTTTGCAGATTAAATGCAGAAGGTATGAAAAACTGACTGGAATCATTAGCTTTCTGCCACCTTCGTAGTGCAGGGGTCGGTGATCTTCAAGGATTCCTTGTGGGATCCACTGATGTTACTATGATTAAATTCCCAAAGTGCAATGCTCACAAAGCCTTTTTATAAAATGATGGTGACTATACAAAGTTCTCCCCAAGGCTCAAGAACATGTCACCAGCACAAAGTTCACACTTTCTGCCAGTTGTTCCCACACATTATATGAAACTGAACAAAGGCAAAGCCTCATGTGATTATGAAACACCACTAATTTATGCAGTTTGTTTTTTCATTTGATTTGGGTTTTTTAAACTACATAGTTCAGGCTGGCCTCAAACTCATGAAGATCCTCTTGCCTCAGCCTTGCAAGAGCTGGAATTACAGGCATGAACCACATGCCTGCCATATGCAGGCTTTTTAGATACTTGTTCTAACTATACCTACACCAGGACAAAGAAATAAATTGTAGACCAGTGATGATGGGGCACAGCTGTAATCCCAGCATTCTGAAGGCTGAGGCAGAAAGATTACAACTGGAACCTATGCTAGGCAGCTTAGAGACTTAATAAGACCCTGTCGCAAACTGAAAAGTAAATGGGGCTGAGGATGCAAAAGTCATGAGCTCAATCGCTAGTAATACACACACACACACACACACACACACACACACACACACACACGGAGAGTTGTAAATAATGTAAATATTTTAGAGATAAAAGTAGGACACTTTGCTGGAGCCATTATTAGTTATCTCTGTATCTTGCTTGTTACCTACCTTGCTGGTTAAGATAAAGCTTAGCTACCTCCTAGCTAGAGTCTGGTGACACAACAGAGGAGAAGTAGGAACTTTGCCTTTGGTACACATAATATAAACTGTGCCTATCACATTCCCCTTCCCAGAGTTTTAGCATCTGCCCAGATAAATACAAAGACTGAGAATGCCAGCCAGTGAAGTATCTGTCCAGTTAGTAATCTAGTCAGTAAAAACCAAATTACTCATGAAAATGTTTTCTACTGTTTCCACAATGAGTACTCTACCTTCCTCATTTGCCCTAAATCCACACTAAAAGTAATCCCATTCCCCGACCCTACAAACCCATTAACCTCACTTCCCAATATAGAACAATAATCATTCTGCCCATACACTGAGTTGGATAATAAAGCAGGAACTTCAGTACTTCTGCAAAAAACAAAGTGAAAAGTTTTTTAACTTCCTCTTAGTAGCTTTGTCAAAGTGGAGCTTTAACTTCACAGAGCACTGTGCCTGGGAAGTATAGAGAATTTATCCTCTTCACTTTAAAACCTGTCCTCAAGTGAACTTGGTGCCAGGTTTAGGATCATGCAACCAAGCATTATCTGGACTATGGAACCTTCCAGCTGAGTTGCTGTGGGTCATGAGGGCAGCTCTACCTAGTTAATATGTCCCCTTGAGACTCTTACAATAAATATTTCCTCCCTAGGGAATTACACACACACATGCACCCGTGTGTGCGCACATGCACACACACACGTGCGCACGTGCAGTCTGCGCAAAACTACAGGGGTACACAGGCCTGTAACGTCTAACTATAGTAGGTCAGGATTCCATGGGGGCAGGGGACCTGTGCTTCATGCATGAACTTGTGAGTAAATTACTCCCCAAGGAAACCACTGAAGCTCCCAGAGACCTGGCGCTTTCCAGACCATTGTCATTCCTTTCTCAGTGGTGGCTGATTCCTCTCCTTGGAGGGGAGGATCTGCCCGAGCCCTGCAATTAGGCACAGTGAACAGGCCCGGCAACATGAACATATCAATACAGGCTGCTGAGTTGGGAAAGCCGCCCTTCCCGTGGAGGCCTGGCTCTATGCCAGCTGGGTGACGGCTGAGTGACAGGGCTACGTGCGCTCCGTGAGGGTGGCAGCCAGCCCACACCCGAGCACGCCGCCCGCCCGCCCAGCAGCAGCCTGGGGAGAGAGCGGCCCAGGGCGCCCTCCGCTCCTCCCCCATCGCTGCCCCAGTCACCAGAGGAACGCTGCCGACTGGGGCTTCCTTGCAATTACAAAATCAGTGAGAGCCAGCGGAGCTCCAGGCTGAGGCCATTAACCACATCCTTGCTGATGTCTCTCACCAAATCTTAACAGCTGCCACGGCCCACGGGGCCATGGATCCGTGGAGCACTTCCACGATTCTCATTCCGTTTCCTGCTTACAGACAAGGTGAGCAGCAGCCTGCTCCTGAGCCATGCTGCTCCCAAGTCGTTAGTGGAGGTCATCAACCCTGGCCCTGGAAGTTACCTTAGAAAACAATCCACACACACGTAATCCTTAAGGCAATAAAGGGAGGAACTCACAACATTTAACTCCCTTTGATGCGTGAAAACAGCCTTATCAGAAAAATAAAACTTCACCTGTAGCTTTGAGTATAATTACAGAAGAGTGTTGTGACTGTAGGATTGTCGGAAATTAAATAGGGGTCTCTTGGCACCTTCATCTGGAGCTAATCAACAACTACTTGAAGGAATCCATGATGCTTAAATACAATTGGTAAGACAAGATTTTATTAATGGATAATAAATTAAAAATATAGTTAGGAACCAAAACATATCAGGAGAAGTGCCTTCAAACAATATTCTTTAGAGAGGAGAAGCTTACATTTGCATTTTAGCACTTGGAAAAATAACTGAAAGAAATGACACAGCAAGACAGTGGAGGATCTGAATTTGTGGAATTTAGCAGCCTAGCTATTTATTGAGCAAACACTTGTACAATTAGTTCTATGAGTCCGACACAGTTCCCTGTGCTTCATAGGAACTGCTGTATTCACTTCCTAATAACCCCATAAAGAGGGAACATTTTCTCAATCTCACAGGTGAGGAAATGATGGCACAAGGAGCTTGGCTTTTTGCCTTTTGAAACTAGTTTGGTTTGGCTAAAAAGCATGAGGCCTAACCCATCACATCATGCTTCACCAACAAAGCATTCTAGTGTCTAATATTGACCAGTTCCCTTCACCTATATTTGAGGGAACTAAGATGTTCAGTTCTGATTCAAGAATAATTTTTTCTTAGTGTCCACATGGGATTTGTTCTACAACTCTCACTTGCTACTAACACCTCTATCAAAGGCTCAAATTCTTTAGATAAAATGACCTAGCATTTACGTAAGCCTAAACATACCACCATGTGTACTTTAAATCATTTTCAGATTACCTGTAATACCTAATTTGGTCTAAATGCTATATAAAGTTATACTGTATTTAGGGGATAATAACTTAAAAGGTCTACATCTATTCAGTACAGACAAAATTCTTTTTTTTTTTTTTTTTTGATGGTAGTGGTGCTGGGGATTGAACTCAGGACCCTGCACTTCCTAGGCAGGCGCTTATTCTATTGAGCTATCTCCCAGCTCCCAGACAAAATCCTTAAAAAAAATATTGTCAATCCATATTGGGTTGAAGCTAAAGGTATAGAAAACCAACTATATTTGATTCACCAGTTCTACATGATAGAAAATTATAAAATGTACAATAAGAAAAATTAAAAACATGGAAAAATGAGTATGCTTAAAACAGAGTCTGAGAACTAAAAGCCGTATGGAAAATTTTAATAAGAGCCAGAGGCAGTAGAAATTGATCCTGAATCCCAGGGCAAAGCACCAGGGTCCTAGATGTCTTTGCCTGGGATATTCCATCCAGCAATATCCAACCTCTACCCCACCAGTCAGAAGACCAGAACTGGTGTTGACTAAGCAGATAGGGTCCCACATTAGCTGCTGCAGATCAACAGTCTCCAAGATGTCCCAAGGCCAATCTACAGCTGAGCTGCTCTTCCCTGCCTCACTGTCTGTGAAAGCAGGTCAGCTCCATCTCTAGCACCTTCCTTGATTAATCCAGGTCAACACAAGCTGCGGCTTTCAGACTTGTTTCAAAACCAAGTAACACATGTCCAATGCATTAAAAAAGTAAAATGGAAGAAAAAATGTCCCCTGGGAAGAAAAGAGTAAGCATCTGATAAGTCCCAGGGATAAGACCGATTTTCCCTACTTAGGCACAAATCTTACTTAGGAGACATCTGAACTCTATTCCTACCACAGTGATTAGAATTCATGGATGCAAAACTTTCCATAGTCACGTTAATTAGAAGTCACTGGATACAGACTCACTGGTTGGAGTGCTGAGATTCAGAAGACCTGTTGAGGGGCCGGCAAGATAGCTGAGCAGTCTAAAGTACCTGCTTAGGCAAGCTTAGGCAACCACAGGGACTGTGATTCGTTCCTCAGCACCATATGCCAAGCCAGCCTGCCCCCAGTGTGGGCTGAGTTGGCCAAGAAAGAAAGAGAGAGAGAGAGAGAGAGAGAGAGAGAGACAGACAGACAGACAGACAGACAGACAGACAGACAGACAGACAGACAGACATGTGAGAAGGACAAAAAGTAGAAGGCCCTTTCAACAAAAATGTCTAAACTATTTTGCGGAATTGAAAGAGAATCAGAAATAAAGGAGTGTCTGAGTTTTGAGGGTAAGGACATGGGTATTTGATTGCCCATGTTCCTCACAGATAGATGTAAGTCCCACTTTACAAGTATGGAAGCAGAATCAGAAACAAAAGAATGATTTACAGAAGGATATCCTAGAAGTAGGTGAGCCAGTGTTCCAAATCCATGGTCTTCCCACCATTAAACACTGCTTTCAAAATATCAGGGGGGAAAAAGAGTTATCTGAAAACAGGTCCTATCATTTGCAGAGGCACCAGAAATAAAATTGTCTTCCTTCAACCCCAAAATAAACAACAATGAAAGAATTCTTAGATAATTCTCCTGACTTAGCAAATACAACTCCTGAAATGAAAAAAGCAAAGCCCTACATACTCAAGAAAAAAAGGCAACTGCATCCAGTTACCACTTACACCTAAGCACTCCTTTGAGTACACTCAAGCTGAAGTCAATTCTTTGCCAAGTTTTCCCAGAGTCTCGTACCTCAGACTTTGGCCTCCTAGGGACAGCCATCTTGTCCTGGAGGACCAGAGGCCCATTTAGGACCCTTGTGGCACTCACAGAACACAATAGGTGCTTGTTACTGAATCATCAACTTGTCAGACATTATTTTCCAATCTGTGCCCCCCCCCCCAAGTCACTATGATTCTGTTTCTCCTGGGCCTTCAGATTACACTCCTTGGAAGACTTGTAAGTGAGCAGTACCCTGCAATCAGAGAAGAT
>PVKN010000124.1:0-67919 GCA_004027915.1 Capromys pilorides | reverse complement strand
ACGCCCCTCACTTACTGAGGCCCTCTTCAGGCCTCAAGGTGAGCACTGTGAGAATCCCCTGCAGGACGTGCCCATTGTGAAGCCCGAGAACCCACGCTCACAGCATGTTCCCAGCAGACGTGGGTGGTGCCACCCAAAGCACATCTGACAACCAGAACTGTTTTGTAGCAAAACCAAGAGTTTTTCTGCAGCGCCTCACCCTAAATGATGACCGGTAAGAGAGAACCAGTCTGCTGCACTAGTTAATTTGGGGAACTGAAAATGAATAGGCCGAGCAGGAAGAGAGAGAAACTCCTGGGCAGCTTCCCACACAGGCTTACCGGTGTCGCTCCCAAGGGGGCAGGAAGAACTGCATGGTCACTGCCTAGTCTCACTGCTCTGTGTGGGGCTTTGCCGCTGAGGATTACTGTCCTGCCAGGGCAGGGGTTTGACCATAGCGAAGTTTCTTCTCTCCAGCAATCAAGTAAGAGACACTGGGAACAACTGTTTTCCTTTTCAGATGGACATTTACTCTCAATTTTTATTTAATTCTTTACAGCTGGGGAAGCTGTGTTACAAATGAAGAAAGTGGGCACGGCTGCAATGCCAGCACTCTGGAGCGTTCCGGAGGGCTGAGTCAGGATGATTGAAAGGGATTCTGACTTAATAACTTAGCAAAACCCCATATTAAAATTAAAAATGAAATGACCAGAGATGTAGCTCTGTGCAAAAGCCCTGGAATCAACTGGAAGGAAAGAAGGAAGGAAGGATGGAGGGAGGAAGGAAGGAAAAAAGGGGAGTGGAGGAAGAGAAAAGGAAGGGGGATTGTTCACATTACTGACAAGGCCAAGATCTCAGTGAGATTAAATAACATGTCAAATGTCCACCCTACTCGCTATTAGTATGTACTGACCAAATTTAAGCTAAAATATAAAAATAAATATCTAAATCATTCATAAAGAAGAAACGATGAGGACTGAGTTACCCTTGCCACAGCTGAGCTCAAAGCAGAACCTGGGCTCTCAGCCTCCCCATCCTGGGATTCTCTGCTTCTCCAAGCCCAGTCTGTGTGCATGCATGAGCTCCGGAGTCTGGGTGCGATTAAAGGATTTTGAGGGCGAAGCACAGAACTTTAGAACTAAGGGAAAAATTCTTACAAAGCTAAGGGTCTCCTTTGAGGTGGTCTGTCGTAGCTTGTTGAAATATTTAAACACCCTGATATCAGATTAGGGACCATGCTGCAAAGTCCTCCTTTTGAGCAAAATATGTATAGCTTTTTAACATTCTGGAATCCACTGAAATTGAAGTTTCTTCTGAAGATGAAATTAAGCCAGAAAGCAACTATGACTTTTAAGGACCATTCTAGGCACTAAAAGTTTACAAAAGGCACAACAGGCTCTGTACTAAAGGAATTTCTAAGTTCAGGGGAACACAGTAAGCAGCCAAATAAATGTACTGCAACAGCCTAGCCTGAGCCTCCCAAAGTCCTGGGAAATGTGAGGAAAGAATTCAGGGAGGAGGCAGCAGAGGCCCTGCAGATGGATTGTGAGGAAAAGACAACAAGGAGCTCACTGTGCCTGGCAAATGCCTCAGCATTTCAGAGACCAGAAGGGAAGGGAGGCAGGCAGTCAGTGAGAGTCCAAGTCCTGGAAGGGGGGGGTGGGGGGGCGGGGGGGCCTCACCAAGGAGTCTGCAGCACTTGTCAGTAGAGAATGGGGAAAGATCACGGCTGGTTTGTGCTTTGTTTTGAAGAGGAGGCTGTGTGATTAGAGTTGATCTGGACCACACTCTAGCAGAAACTTCTAAGGCAGGCTATAGGAGGAACTAGAACCGAAGGCAGGTGATTTGTGGTTAAAGGAAATCTCTTTCAAAAGCTTCCTTCTGAAAGATTGCTACTAAGGGAAAATTTGGTTCAAAGAGTCAAAACCTGAAGTATCATGGTTTTCTGTTACTGTTCTCTCATTGCTGGGACAAATACCCAACACTCACAATGAAGGAAGGAAAGGTTTATTTAGCCACAGTTAGGGAAGGTTTCAGTCTGTACTCAGCAGGCTCCAAGCAGTGTGGCACAGGGCAGAGAACAACCTTTCACGGCAGTGCCAAAGAGCAGAGAGCAAAGGGAGTGGCAGCAGCTCAGACAGCTAGCTTAGCTTCTCTCCCCTCCTTACATTATAATGTAAATTATCCACCCTAGGGCTAAGGCGTAGCACTCACACCTGCAATCCCAGCATTGGATCAAGAATCAACCACAAACTCCAGAAGCTAAATGGCCCCATGATTGCATGAGTCTTTGGTGGAACACCTATATAAAAACCGTAGCAATGGTAAAGCCGAAAAGCAAAACAAAAGCATTGGTGTAGGCAGCTTAGGTAGAAATATTATAGGCAGTCAGACAGGGCCAGGCCCTCAAGGAGACAAGATGGAAGACAAGGTGACTCTGCAACTTGGAAGAGAAAGACACTCCCATCTGGGCCAGACCTCAAGACAAAAGAGGACATAAATACAGCTACATACTTCCCTAGGGATGGGCATCAGGGATCGATATTCTAAACAGGTATCAATCATCTTAAGAGCCCAAATGAGTCACTAACCCAACCCCCAACAGGAAGAGACCCCGTCCTGTATTCATGCCTGTTTGCTACGTGACTCACTTCCCCATTTAGTCCTGTATTTAATCAATTTTACGTGAGCAACAATGTTTGTAATTCCATTGGTTGACCATAGTTTTGTCCCACCTTATGCCCACCTAAGCAAGTTCCCATATTCTCTACCACCATGCTTGTACTCTACCGGACTTCTGTCCCTCTCGCAGACAGGAGCTTTCTTTCCCCCAGTAAATATATTCTACTCATAACCTCTGTTTGTTCCTAAAATTCATTCTTTGGTTTTAGAGAACACAAGATCGTCCCACGTATCTTTCAGGTCGGTAGTTTCATTTTTTTCCCTATATCATTTGGAAGTCACCCACTGAGATCATTTTCCCCTAATATCAACATAATACACCAGTTTTTGACTAATAATATATGTTCCTGCCTGAGTGTTTTAACTCTTGATGTTTATAGCTTAGTGGACTAAGCACCTGCTTAGGCAAGCCCAGGGACTGGGGTTCGATCCCGGGCATCATATGCCATGCTGGCCTGTCCCCAGGGTGCATTGAGAGGCCACCGAGACCAGGCATGGTGGCACAGGCCTGTAATTCCAGTGCTGGGAAGGCTGAAAACAGGAGGATCACTACAAGTATGAGCTACGTAGTAAGAACCTATACCAAATACATAAATGAAAAAAAAAAAAGATGTTTAAAAAGGGCTTTGTTGATCCCACCCCAAACACTCAACATCACAAAACAACATCCATATGAAAGAAGCCATCCTGAAAGCAAAAGACATAAAGGCCTACCAATCGTATGTAGAGTGTTGAGATTTCTGAGTACATGTTCCTCAGGTTTGGCTAGACTGGATTTAGACTCCAGACACTAAGAATGCTTAATGGATAAGGAGAATGGGAGGACAGCTGGGGATTGGGGGTCCACATGGCATCCGTTTCCAAACTGGAAAACATAGAGCAAGCTGCAAGATGCACAGACTATCAGCACAACGTAGCTTCACTATGCTTCTAAGCTATGCTCAGGTGGAAGATTAGTACCCTGAAAACTTCAAACAATTTCAAATCTTCCTACTGTAACTAAAAATAGATAGTACTGACCCTAGAACTGAATTTCTCGTTTTGTCTTCTTCCCACTGGAAAATAATCAAGACTGTGATATTCTTTGATTCTGTGTATTTGGGGATTCTTTTTCTATGGCAATAGTCCTTATTTTAATCCTTATTTTAGTCCTTATTTTAGAAAGAAAATATGTTAAATGGAAGACATATTTTTTTTTTCCATAATCTGAAAAATTCTGATCACTGTACCTTCTAAAGAATCAAAACTGGACTTGACTTATGAAGAGGGTATTGATAATGTTTTTAACAGAGAGGACATTGAGCAAGTAGGTACTAAGCAAACCCAATATGTGATCTGAAGGCCTGCACTATACAACAGCAAAACTGTGGGTCTGTGAGGCTGGGTTAGGGTTAAGTTAGAGTGAAAAAATGTTGTTACCACCACCTTATCAAAAACAAGAGGAGAATTTCACCCACAAATCAATATAGAAGAAAGATGCAAAATTAAAGTAAGCATCCTACTGGTTGAAGAAAGAGATAACTGAGGGAAAGAGGGTACAAATTCTATGTATATTAACCAAGCCAGCTAATCCTCCTTGGCAAACAGACACAGAGCACTGAATCAGAGCCAAATCAATGGCTCTTGGCAATCTGCCAAAGCTGAATTTCTTAGTTTGGCATCATAAAATGATCTGTCTGTTGTATTTACAATTCTAGTGCCTCTGGACTCAGCTACCCACTGGGCACCCCTGGCAGATGCCCAGCAGAATACAACTGAACTGTCATTACTGTCAGAACATGTGCATTTGACAAACACCAGAGAAAAGTGACACTTGTTTCTTAGAATAGTATCAGTTAGCAGTTACAAAGTACTATGACAAAGGAATCATCACGTCTGTTGCTGTAACAATTAACAAAAAAAAAAAAAAAAAAAATTAATAGCTTTGCCCATACTGCTAACCTGTAAACTATTTCCTGGTCTTCGAATGGCCACAAGTCAAAATGTCTCTTGGGACACAAATTAAAGCCAAAAGCAGAGCCCTTGCCAAGCCGAACAAATGTGACCCATGCGAAAGCAGCCTTCTGGGCTTTAACCTGGGGTACACAGGAGGCACATCTCGGGCTCTGCTCATTGCGGGTGGGGCTCTAGAATGCCACCTTCAAGCCTCATCACAGGCTTCTTCTGTACGTGGCATGTTCTAAAGGTCGGGCAGGAAGATGAGAAGCTGTTTGTTATTCACAAAATGAGAAGAATTTCTAGCCAGAGTCAGAAATTGGGAAAAAATTACCAATTTTGCTTAAACTGGGTAATTTCAGGAAGGCAAAGCCAGTATGTAGTGAATTCTATACTCCCAGCAAAACGAGAGAGGCTGAGGCAAGAGGATCACAAATCCTAACCCTCCCTGGGCAGCTGAGTAAGACTTTGTCACACACACACACACACACACACACACAAGGAGGGGGGATGTAGGTTAGTAATGCAGCACTCCTGGGATCATTCCCAATGGAGCAGGGATAATTCCTGACACCCAAGAGCCAAATACAGAAATAAACTACACAGTTCCACCTGGGAACGTTCATAGAATTTCATTAAAATTATATTTACATTTCTCAAGTAAAATGCTCCTGCCACTAAATGTACCCACGACCCTGAGCCACAGTCTACCTGCCTCGTGGAGCACCTGCAGCCACTGTAGCTTCTCTAGCAGCACCTGTCCTCCAGCCAGCACACACGCCAGGCCCTTGCTGCAGACTTGTTCATGGTGCTCCCCCGCCAAATAGAAGAACTGCTGAGTGAGCGACTGGATGGATGCAATGGCTGACACCTCTCTAGTTTGTGAGGAAAAAGAAAGGATCATATTATTAAAGTGCTGAATATTCGGGTCACTTCACTGGTCATTTCATTTGGAATAATTAAAAAATTAAAGAAAAGCAGAGACAAGGGAGTGTAAAAGTGGACTTAGGCTTTCCAACAAGAAATAAGAAAACAAAGGTGGTTCCAACTCTTGCCCCACATCCACCTTTCCGCTTGCTTCCTCGGGTGGCTTTATTCTGTCCTTCTCCCTTGCCTCACCCATGTGCAGGTCTGCTACAGTGCAGGGATCTAAGGATTTGTGAATAGATTAAGTTAAATTATCCTCCCCAAAATATCTACACACACAGTTTTAAGATTTTCATCACAGAAGGGCTGGTCAGATAGCTCAGCGCATTAAAGCGTAGGCGCAGGGACTGGGGTTTGAGGTTCGATGCTGTGCAGCGCCCCCCTCCAGCCCCCAGCACAGCACACAGAGGCAGCAATTGAAACTGGGCATGGTGGCACACTTGTAATCCCTGTGCTTGGGAAGCTGAAAAGAGGAAGTCTGATCTGTATAGTGAGACCCTGTAGAGCTTGTACTAAAATACATAAAAAAAGGTTTTCAGCGCAGAGATGCTATATAATATGTCCAATCCACAAACTGTGCTCCTAGAACCACACTGCTCCTGGACTCCAACAACCATATTTGTGATAATAGTATTCTCCCACCTGCCACCATCCCCAACCAAGGTTGCTAGGGCACCTGGGCCAAGGCAAACAGTCACATTTTTTGTAGGTAAGGCACACAATGTTACTCAAGCCTGTGCTCATCCAGAAATTACCATTGTAGGGCAGCTGTCTTGAGTTATGTATGTGAAATAACAGCAAAAACTGGATTGGAACAAAAGCAGAGAAGAAATAAAGTACAGAAGCAAAGAAGCAAAATGAGAGGCCCTAAATCTCAAAGGAACACAACAGCTAGCCTGGATATGAAGGACTTTCTAGGTGATGGCTTCCAGTTCTCTGAGAACACTGCCTACATTTCCTGCCTTTGGGTTCTGAGAGACATCCTGATCTTCACAATCTACCCCATCTCCGAAGAAGTCAGCTTGTGACTAGGAATGGAATTCCTCACATCACATGAAACGGAGCAGCCAAAACTATTATTGCTCAAGAGTAGAGAAATAAGCCTACCACCTTGCCACCCACTTTCTTTTATTTATAAATGTGTGCTATTTCATCGCTCCTCTGTGTTGGTGCCAGGAAGGTCTGCAACACTAGGGTCCACAGGATTCTGGTCAGAGACCTAAACAACCAATCTTGTTAATACAGACTTTCTTAAAAAGGAACAATAGGGAAATTCTGGTACAGACTCCACTTATTTGTCATATATATTCAATGGATTCGTTTCACTGGGGGTTTCTTCTTTTCTTAATGAAACCTGAGGCTTAAGTGTGAAGGAGAGGATCTTACAGTTCAAAGATACCTGTGAATGAATGGAAGCTTGCTCACCACTGCACCTCCACCTCCCTGCACAGCACCCCACAGAATGAACATTCTATACACACCTGCAGAGTACACGAAAGGATAATCAGCAGTAAAGTTCAGAACACAAACTCTTGAATCAGAGATCCACGTCACGCTCTCAAATCTCATTTAAAGCCCTCTAACATTGACAAAGGCTTAGGATTCTGCTAACACCTTTTTATGTACATTGTTACAGTTAATAGTCCTTCCCTCCAAAGCTCTGTCTAAGACATTATTTACACTTGTTAAAACCTAAGCAAGGCCAGGCCTGGTGGTGCACACCTGAGATCCCAGCACTCAGGAGGCTGAGGCAGGAGGATTACTGTGAGTTTGAGGCCAGCTTGGGTTACAAGTGAGTTGAAGGTCCGTCTGAATGGCATAGTAAACTTTTTGTCTCAAAAAGAGGAAGATGGAGGAGGAGGAGGAGGAGGAGGAGGAGGAGGAGGAGAAGGAGAAGGAGGAGAAGGAGAAGGAGAAGGAGAAGGAGAAGGAGAAGGAGAAGGAGAAGGAGAAGGAGAAGGAGAAGGAGAAGGAGAAGGAGAAGGAGAAGGAGAAGGAGAAGGAGAAGGAGAGGAAAAAGAAAAGAAAGAAAGCTGGGGAGATAGCTGCTGGGTGGTCTTAGAAGAAGAAAAGAAAGCTGGGGAGATAGCTCAGTAGTCTAAGTGCCTGCCTGGCAAGCACAAGGACCTGAGTTCCACACCTAGTATGGAATGCAGCACCACTCCGTTCAAACCCCAAAACCAGGTGTGGTTGTACATTGTAATCCCAGAGCTGAGGAGGCTGAGACAGGAAGATCACTATGACTCCAAACTGCGTAGTGAAATTCTGGACCATGCAAATAAATATTTTTTAAGAAGGAAAAGAAACCTCAGCAACTATTGCAAAGCCAAAAAGTTTGGAGTTAATTTCAAGCCTAAACCCCAAACCCCTCTCATAAACTGCCTATCACTGACTTTGAGACTTTGAGAGAATTATTTAAGCCCTCAATTTGCTAAGGTTGTGATTCTGAATATTATGAAGGTAGTTGTACAGTGCTTAATGCAGTGCCAGACAGAGCAAATAGTTCTCTAGAAAGTATTTGCATTGTTATTAGAATTACTCACTGGCGAGTCTACAGTGAAATGCTTTAAGTAAGGGGACTTTTGGTTCTATAAATGACACGTTCACTGGAAAACAGCCATTAACAGGATCTAGGCAGCCGAAGAAAAAGCAGCAAATTATAACCAGTATTTATCTTGGATCAAGTCTAAACTTCCCCCAAGGGATTACCAGATAAGACTAACAACGCCTTCACTCTCGCCTGAAAGTAGTGATCATGCTTAAAGTTAGGGGGCGCCATACTGTCGTCCATCACAGGAAACCTCTTCCCAAGGGTCTTTAGCACCCAGGACCTTTCTTCTAAGGAAGATCAGGTAGATAAATTCCGTCCATCAGCAACTCATTTTTCAGGGAAGTGTTCAGGTTAAGATTCTTTCTATACTCTTCCACTGTTTTGATTATAGGTCCAGTCCATATTCTTACTCATTCCCAGTATACTTGCTATTGCTTCCTTGAGATAATACAGCATCATTACATTATTTTAATGATTTTTAAAAGTCCAGCAAGAACACCAACAAGTTTTTATGACAGTGTATGCATTCATAATCTCAAGAAATTTAAAGTACCGGGGCCGGCGAGATGGTTCAGTGGTCTAAAGCGCCTGCTTAGGAGGGCTCAGGCAACTGCGGGGACTGCAGTTCGATCCTCGGCACCACATGCTGCGCCAGCGCCACCACCAGGGCAGGCTGAGGCCAGCCACAAAATGAATAAATAAAGAAACAAACAAACACAACAAGCAAACAAATAAATAAATAAATAAAATTTAAAAAAAAAAAAAAAAAAAGAAATTTAAAGTACCTCAAAAACAACTGGTTTAACTAACCATATACACTAGCAATTGTTGAAGCTGGAACGGGATCTCCTTAAAATAGCTTCTCTACATTTGTGTGTATTTGAAATTTTCCTTAATAAAAGGTTGCAACTAAGTTCAAAGTACAGGTACAAATTCTGCCTTTGCAAAATTTAGTTTTTACTGAAAACTTGCTTAGAGGGTACAGCCAGAAACTGGCTCTATCTGTATCACTTCTTTGGGAAGTAGCACGGAGGATGGAGGAAAAGAAAGTATGAAGAAAAACAAGTTAAAGTGACAGTAATATAGGTCACATAGTGATGTGTCCCCACAATGCTTTAATAACGAACACCATGTGAGGAGACTCCTTTATTTAAGCAACTTAAACTTTTGTAGTGTTTTGTTTTTGTTATAGAAAACATTTCTTGAGGCTCGGTTTGCATTTGGTTCTAATTGTCCAGGAATGTTCCAATCTAGAGATGATTTTTCTAAATGGCAAAAATGAAGTGCTTTATGCCAAAATAGCCAAAGTGCAGCTGGAATCTGAGAATAAGAAGAGGTCTCTTCAGTAGAAAGATGAATCTTCTCTTATCAACACAATCACCTTCTGACACAGTTAACTGAAAAGTTATTCTTTCACACAGAAGATAACCCATCATTGAAGAATCCTGTCTAGAGTTCTCTTATTCTTTACCCTAACTTACTCCATGCTTTTCATTTCATTTCAGTTAAATTCCATATTGAAACCCAACCTTCACGCATTAAGTCAAAGCTAAATAAAAATATTTAACGTTCAAGTGTTATAGTGATATCATTCTACCAATTAATTCAGACCTCCCTCAGAGCAAAATCTGTTCCTAGAATGCTGCCGGGCAGGGGGAATCCCAAACCCTGAGTTTAGAAGAAACTTTTAAAACCAGATAAGCCCTTGCTTATCCAGGGTGAAGCCACAAGAACCCCAGCCACTCTGGGGTTGCCTCCTCCACCCCTCCCAGACAAGCAAGACCAACGGCACAAAACAAAACTGATCTAAAGGCAAATGACTTTGTAATCCAGCACCAAATGAAAGAAGAGAAATACTTGGCCATCATTCTAAGCAGTCCAGTAACTCTGAACTTTCCTGAATCAAAGTAAGATTTACAACACAACATTTTCTTTCAAGATTTACTGTGTCCACATGAAGAATACTTTCAGATGTTTTATCCACGTCCATGGCTTTAAGATGTTCAGCAACCTACAGCTCCCACTCCATACACTCACCTGGACCCATTCACGTCTACAGAATTCCAATCTTTATTATTTGACTTCGTTAAGAGTGTTCCTTTCACTTTGTAAAGAGAAATTAAACAATACTCCATCACAAGATCAATTTTACATTGAGGACATATTATACTTATTGTCAAAGAATGGTACATAGTTGAATGTTCATCATCCCTCACGAGTACATTCTGCCTCGCTATTTTTTGATAAGTTTTCCAGCCTTCTGGGTTCCCCTTGACCAGACCACAAGACAAGGGCAACTCACTCAAAACTGCCATGAGAAATGTGGCTGGGCTGTGAAGAAGGCCTTAACTTGGTAGCAAGACTGCCCCAAAGTAACGTCCATGCACTGATACAATGGCACCTACGTGGTCCCGAATTTCCACTGATCTATCTATAAATGTTTCCAAAATAAATTGCCAGCCAAGAATCATTACTGGACAGGTGAAGAAAAACAAGGTTTCTGTCCCGAAGTACTTGACTACTCCTTCATAAGCACTTAATTGGTTGTGCTGAGTGGGTTTGATCCGGAATGCTTAAGAAAAGGAAGGTGTGCACCAGGAGACAATTTTGTCAAATAGATGATCTAACTAACAATGTCCCAAGTCCAAGAAAGAGGTCAAGGACAGCACTCAGAAGTGAAGAGGAGTTTCATCTTTCACAGGTCAAATTCTTCCTACCCATCCCGGCCAAGCTCCAGGAACCAAAAGCAAAATCACACTTGCCTCTAGAATTGAGAGTGCTCTCGTAGGAATCCCTTCTGACTGACCACAAAGAAGGGCAGTATTAGGGGGCTAAAGCAGGTATTCAACATCTTGAATACATATGTGTCTCAGATCATATATACAATGTTTCTAATGTCTTTTCCGTGCTTTGGATCTCGGACAATCTCTATGTCTTAAAATCAGACCAAAAGTTACAGTCGTCCGGCTTCTATCACCAACCAGAGCAATTCTTTTGAAGCCCCAAGAGGCCACCAGAGTACACCGGAACCCCTTTTCACTCAGAGGAGCTGGGGCGGTGAGTGGGGGTGGATAGAGGGGCTGTAATGGAGAAAGAAACACCGAGGCGACTTGCTAGTTAAAAACCAAAGTTTGCTGCCGCGCAGCATACAGCCAGCCCCGAACGCCGCCTGCGCGCGTCCTACCTTGGACCTCTCCTTGACGTAGTATTTGCCCAGCCGGCTCCCGCAGTACAGGACCAGCCGGTCGATGAGGGATAAGAGGAAGCTGATGGCCTCGCAGCCCTCCTCGTTGCCCCCGATCCACGTGATCTGGTCGCCCCGCAGGTGCCGCTTGGAGACGCCAGCCCGCGGCCCGGCCAGCTGCCCGTCGCGCAGGGCCCCGTTGTAGTGCAGCTGCTTCACGCGCTCCAGGACGCAGTCGCCCACCACCTCGCCCAGGAAGTTGTCCAGGTAGCAGAAGCCGATCTCGTGCAGACAAGGCACGATGTACTCGAGGGCGATTTTCTCCAGATCCAGCCTCATGATGTGTCCCAGAGGCATCTCGCCCTCAGCCTCGAGGTCGGGGACCCCCAGCGTGAACCCCAAGAGGAAGCGACCTACACGAGCCTGAAGCCGAGGTCTGTGGAGCGCAGCCCCGGGTTCAGCAACCTGCGGTGGCCACGGTCTCCGAGCACCACCGCAGCGCCGGGGGCCGAGGGGAAAGTGGCTCGCAAACTCTGCAGAGAAGGGATCCCGGCTTAGGGCGCCGCGCGAGGTGCGCGGAGCTCGGGCACCCAGCGCTGAACTGGCCCAGTGCGGAGTCTGAGGGCCCCTTTTGGAGCTGCGGATCCACCACGGCGGCGGTGGCCCGAGGCGGGGAGAGGCCGAGGTCCGGCCCCCGAGCCGCCGGCTGCACGCGTCACGGCCCCGCCCCGGGACCGCCTCCGGGACAGCCCTCCCGCCTCCCCCGGCCTGTCACCCCGCCTCCCTCACCCTCTGCGGCTGGCCGCAGCGCCTGGTCCACACTTCGGGACGGTTCCGGCGAGCCCCGCGCCTCCCGCAGTTGTTTCTAACCAGGGCTGGAGAACAGATGGAATTTTTAGAAGGTTCCTGATTTGCATATGGTGTGCATAAAATCCGGTAGCAAACTTGAAAACCTGGCTCCCTCGCTCTGAAACGTAAATGCAATTAACAGCACAGTTGACGGCCACATTCGGGACGACTCACTTTCCTGAGTACAATAATACAATACAATTGTACACTACAGTCGTAAACCCAGGAGCAAATTATGTTGCTGAAACGGTGGTCGAGGTGTAGCCTGCCGTGGTTGCTGGCCGCCCTGCCGCTGCTGTTTGATCCAGGTCGGGAGATTGAGACCACGAAAGTTAAGTGGGAAGAAAAGATATGTGTCATATATATGTACTAACTTCCCCAAATACAGGTAATTATTATGCACTGGTAGCATGTGCCAATCAAAAAAATTACATTTCAAAAATTGGACTAACACATGGACATCTCTCTTAGCCACTACTGTATGTGGGAGGCTGTATACACTTAGATAAGGGGCGTGTGCCCCATGTAGAAATACTGGGCGACAGTGTTTGCTGAACCCTGCAAATACTATATTTTGCTTTGCCAGATATTTTTATCCACTTACCATTCAAACTTCTTACTAAAATATGATGTTCTGAAATTCTACCTTCAAAATTAGTCACATACTCCTGTAACATTAGACCCCGACGTGTACCCCGCCCCCCCTCCCCCCCCCTCGCGAGCCCCCGCCAAGGATACGTAGTGTTCCAGGTCTCTGTTCTCACTTTCTCCACAAACAGCTGTACTCGCACGGAGGCTGGACACTTCCTGGCAGAACTTCCGCTATCCACAGATAAGCAAATTGCTTTTAGGATTTTTGATTCCCTTTCCTTCTGAATACCACAGATCAGAATTAGAGGGGAAAAAAAGGTTCATAAATCACAGGCAAAACCATCTCTATTATTTTTAGTCCTACATTCTTGCCCACCTGTGCTCCTCATTTAAACTGAACAAATGAAAGTACTGGGCTGTGAGGCATTGTTTATTTTGCTCACGATCCCCTACAGCTTTTTCACTTTATTCTCTAATATCCCTCTTCTTTCTGCCACTTGGGGGAAGGAGGCAAGATAATTTAGGCCAAGAACAAAAAGGGCGGAGGAGGAAAGGTGCTGCTACATAATAGAAGCAGAGTTGTTCATCCGGCAAGGACCTGGAGGTGTCAATGATAAAGAATCTTTGAAGAAACTTCTAGTCAAATTGAGATGAGGCCCCTGCACATCCAATAATGAGCTGGCATCATTGGTGTGATCTTTCAGCAGGATGTGCCCCTCCTGTGGGGAAAGGCTGGGACTGGTCTGTGCTCAGGCAGATCTCCTCTAAAGCCCCGCAGCAGTGCTTAGCCACGACAAGAGTTATCATCCTTGGAACCCCAGTGCCTAACCATAGCAGATGCCCTATAGCTCCTGGTGACCCTGAGCCACGCAAACACCACAAAAGATGATGGGCTGGAACCTATATTAAAAGGTCTTCTTGTAAAGAGGCTCTGGGAACACTCTTTGATAAGAATTTGCTGAAAGTGTCAAGCTGATTAGCCTGGCCCAAGACAAAACCTCAGAAACCAGTGCAGTCCATTTGTCTCTCGGCTTTGTCTCCCTAGACAGTCAATGGTGGAAGCTCCAGGTCCTGGATAGGAAATCCAGGGTGAAAGCTGGCCAGCTGTTTATCTGCAGGGATGAAATGGAGATGCTGAGGCACGTGCACACATGTGTGCACCTGCGCGGTGGGAGGAGAGGCCGCAGCTTGAACCTAAAGAGCCACTTTGGCCCCTTAAGTGATCTCCTCCAAGGGGGATCAAGAAAGCATGGCCTGAGGCAGCCTGAATATAGGTTCTGGTGCCCCGTAGCTTGTGGTTTTAGCCACTTTGGGGATTGCTGCCGAGATCATAAGCAGATATTCCTAAAGAGAGCTACAATTAAAAAGGAAGAATGACATCTAATCCTTGACAGCTGACCGAAACTCTTCTAGTGGAAGGTTCTTTGTAGACATGCTGATACTCCTAGGAATATAACTTAGAGGGAATTTACAAAGGACCCAGAGACTATAGCAATAGGTGAAGATATTGGCCCAAACAGCAAAATACATAAAATTATAAACTCACTTCCTACAATGAACATGTAGACTCAGGATACTAAATCTTATGATGGGGCAATTATCATTCAAATACTCTTTCAACAATTTCACAGCCAAGTGCAGCTAGTCCTGTCACCGGGACTGTGTTTAGACTGCTGTTCTAGCTGCACTAGCAGTCTATACACAGTTCTAGTGACACAGCCTTAAGCTGTTCTAGAAGATTTTGGTTACAAAGCATGGCTTAGAGCAGAATTCAATCCCATGGCGCTGTCCATACTTGGCAAAGGCACTTATTAATCAGCCAAGGCTCTCCCAATCAGCTCGAGGCTGCCAGCGCTGCCTTTGGCATAGAAACAAGAGATACCAGGGCTGGCAAAAATTAAAGTATACAATTACACAGAGGGTCATAGACAGGCTGGAGCCAGGCATGGACTCAGCCTGAGCATCAGAGGCAATTGCCAAGCTACGTGTTCAAGTGCATTTGTTTTAGCCTGTATTACTTTCATGAATATTGTATTAGTTAGCTTTCTGTCACCGTTACCAAAATATCTGAAATAATCAACTTATAAGTGATAAGTTCTGGCCCTAGTATAAATTGCTGAATTACTATGGTGGTCATCTAACATGGCTGAAGCCCTTTAAACAACAGCTTATCTTCTCAGAGACCACTTCCCCTCTTCTTCTCCAGCCCAGCCTGAGGTGCAATTTCCCTTCACCTTTCCCACCACTTCAGGGAAGACCCCAATCAGCTCCTCAGATGTTTCTAAACATCCCCCTCGAACTCCACCCCTAGCAAAAGTCCATAGCCCCAGCTTTCTTTCTCTTAGTCCAGAGGATCTACTGACCCATCTGCCCTTGACCTTCTCCATGTCTTTGGAGTCAATAAAGGCTTCTTTTATCTTTCCTATCTCTTTACTGCAACTCCAAAGAAACTATCAATAGGAGGAAAGATTTTTTAATTATATTTTTGTTTTTATTTTTATTTTCTTTTGCTCATGGTTTCAAAAATTTCAGCCTATGGGTGCTTGACCCAAACTCCTGAGGGTTTTTGTTACTTCCTGGTATAGCCTCGAGCTGGTGTCCAAGCCTTTATTTAGCATATGGGCCTTTTGGGGATGTCGATGATTGAAACCATAACAAATATTAAACTGTGTTTTCATATTAATAATGACAACTAATTTCCATGACATTTAGTCACAACGGTGACCTTCACCATGTATCTGTTCAAATTCAGTCATCTTCAGCCTGTGGAAAAGAGAGAAAGGAGGAGGTTGAGTTTCTTTTCCTTGGAATTTGAGCTGAAAGGGATCTTCATTTCCTTGTGGATAAGGAAATCAAGGCTCCTAGGGGCTGACTTTGATAACTTTCCTAAGTGAGAAGACTCCGGTGAGTACAAGAGCAAACCTTCTGCCTTCTCAGCGCTTACAAAGGCGGTGAACTCACTCTATTTATGTATGTGTGCATTTTAATGAGGTAAAACTCACAAAACATAAAACTACCCATTTCACTCAGTGTTAACCTAAAGACTGAGAAGACTTTAAAACTGAACTATGAATTAAACCATCAAAATTAGCCATGTTAGAATAAATAATTCAGTGGATTCTAGCACATTCACAAAGTTGTGCCAACCACCACCTCTCTCCATTCCCAAATGTTTTCATCACCTTCAAAGAAAACCCTATTCCCATTAAGCAGTCATCATCCATCCTCATTGGACAATCTCTGATCTGTTTTCTGCCTGCGTGGACTCACCTATTTGTGATATTTCCTAGCAATGGAATCATACTATACATGATCTCTTATGACTTTTACTCAGTCTAAGGTTGTTTTCCAGGTTCACCCACATTGTACCATGTGCTAGTACTTCATTTTTCATGGGTAAGTAATATTTCAGTATATAGTAATACCAAATCTGCTTATCCATTTATCAGCTGGTGGATATTTGGATTCTTTCCACCTTTGGACTGTTGTGGATAGTGCTGCTATGAACATGTGTGCCTAAATATTTGAGTACCTCTTTTCAATTCTCTGAAAAGAGACTTAAGAGTTGAACTTTTGGATCCTATGGTAATTCTATATAGTTTAGCTTTTTAAGAAGGCACCAAATTCTTTTTCACTGTACACTCCCATTACTGAAGAGTTTTTTTCACATCCTTTTTTATTCATAGTTGAAACTGTCAGCATTTCTTGCGTCCCATCCAAGTCCTGCCATGCCTACACTTTTCTCCTTAGCTGGTACCTACATATTCTCCTTTCGTGATTTTTTTTTTGTGTGTGTGTGTGCTATACCGTAATAACACGAGGTTTATCATATATTGAATTACTTCAGTTAGAGCAGGTGTTACCTGGCTCACTGATCAATCACTTTTATTACATTATATACTGTGGCATAAATTTTTGTAAACATTATTTCTAGGAATTCTTATAACACTTAGAAACACATACTATTATTACCTCTATTATGCAAATAAAAAAATGAGACACAGAGGGAAAAAAAAGCAGGGGCCTGGGGAGATAGCTCAGGGGTGCAAGTGCCTGCCTGGCAAGTGCAAGGTTCTGAGTTCAATCCCCTATTCCAAAAAAAAAAAAAGAAAGAAAGAAAAAGAAAGCAAATTCACAATGAGAAAGTACTTTAGTAATAGATGAAGGGGAAATTCCAGTGGAGTAAGTTGAGGGGAAAAGAGTCATGTTAGCCATGAGGTTGGCCTAGAAATCCATTTGCCCATATGTATTCTTTTCTGTCACAGTGCTTAATTAGAATGCTTACCTGTGGTGACACTTTTAATTATTGGTTTCCTTACTGATACTTGGCACAGAAGAGACATAAGGCCAACTTACCACAAATTACTTAGTTGAGTATATTACGAGTTTGCTTCTTGTGTTATTTCAATAATGGCCTAAGGTTTCCAGTCATCAAGCACAAATTCTGTTGGGAATGATCATTAGATAGGAGCTACACCTTGGTCTGCCGGGGTGCATGGTTCACCCTGGCCTACAGAAGTGAGTCCATTTCAGGGCAGCTGCTGAAACAAGACAAGAGTGCCTGAAGTGACTTTCATGGTCTTAGGTGCACTCGTATAGATGAAGGAACCAGTTGATTGTGTCCCCTTCTCTGTGGCTATCAATTCTTCTACTGTTAGTCACATTTGAGAGGGTAGGGGACAAAAACAGCTTTCTATACCAGCCTGTAATTGTTGCCCAGCATTTAGACAACTTTCACTTGTTCCTGGTAATTCAGCCATGTGCTCATTCTTGGAAATTTGACATCAAGAATACTCATTAATATTTTCCAGTTCATCTCTTAAGTTGAAAATCTTAAAAATCCTTTATATCAATCATAAAAATACAGAATTATGGAATTTTAATGTAGAATGCTTTGAAGAACTTTTCTTGCTTAATTTCATAAAGATTTTTCTAAGGTGTTTTATTCACTAGACTTTTGCACCTTAATCTTGTTTAGAATAAATTTATTTTACAATAGTTTCAGATTTGTAGAAATGCTACAAAGATTTATATGCAATGTTCTCATATAACTCTCAGCCAGTTTTCTCTGTTGTTACATCATAAATTAATATGGTTAGACCTATCATAATTTATCAGCCCATATGGGTACATTGTTATTAACTAAGGTCCCTGTTTTGTTCAGATTTCATTCACTTACATTTGATGACCTTTTCTTTTTCCAGGATCCTGTTGAAATTATGCAAAGGTTGAAATCATTTCACAGTGTTTTCAGGGAAACATATACCAAGTTAAGTCTTTTTTTTTAGGACAAGGTCTCACTAGGCAGTTTAGGTTGGCCTTGAACTCACTATGTAACCCAAGCTGCCCTTGAACTTAAAGCAATTCTCCTGCCTCAGCCTCCTGCACCACCACACCAGGCCCTAAGTTAGTCTTCCTAACTTATTGGTTCCTGTAGAAACTGCCTTAGATCCCAGGGTAGAAAGGGATGAGGCCGGCCAGATAGCCCAGCAGATTAAAGCGCCTGATGAGGCAGACACAGGCGCCGGGGGTTCAATCCCTGGCCTGTCACCCCGGCCTGTCATGCCAGCTCTGCCCCTGGGGTACACTGATAGAGAGATTGAGACTGGTCACTTGGGAGGCTTCAAACAGGAGGACCACTACCAATCTGATCTGTGTAGTAAGACCCTGTAGATCCTGTACTAAATACATGGAAAAAAAAAAAAAGGCTGCCCACCCACAGAGCATGCTTTCCTTCCTATCAGCTCATTTTGGTGGGACCATTTGGGAGGATGTCTCAGGGCAGCCAAGGGGCTCTGGGTTCTTCCCTCCTGACTTACTGGCAGGAGTGTGGCACAGAGTGCCAGCCGTCGCCAGTCCTGGGCTTCACTCTTCTGGCAGGTCTCAGCTTTTGCTGACCTATTTGCCTCCTCCCTCACTCCAGAGAAGAGCTTGATTGGCTGTCGGCCTCAAACTTTGCCACCATAGAAATCACCTGGCAAATTATTGAAACACACATTGCTGAGCTCCACCCCTAGTGCTCAGACTCTGTAGGCTTGAGTGGAGCCCATGCTATGCCTGCCTTCCCTTCCGGTTCATCCTCTTCCCTTCCTTTTTCTTTTCTTTTTCCTTCTTTTTCCCCTTCTTCCTTCCTTTCCTCCTCCTCTTTCTTCTTCCTTCTCTTCCTCCTCTCTCTGTCTCTGTCTCTCTGTTTCTCTGTGTCTCTGTCTCTGTGTCTCTGTCTCTGTCTCTCTCTCTGTCTCTGTCTCTGTCTCTCTCTCTCTCTCTGAACTAAAGGCCTTTGTGCTAAGTTACATCTCTAGCCCATATATATATATATATATATATATATATATATATATATATATGTAATTTTGAGATAGGATCTTGCTAAGTTGCTAAATTCCCTGGGTTGGGCTTGAGTTAGTGACTTTTTGTGCCTCAGCCCACCAAATGCTGAAATTACAGGTGTGTACCATCCCACCCAGCTTAATTTGCACATCTGGCCAGTTCTCAGGAGCTGTCTTTCCTAGTCTAGAACCACACTTTGAGACCCATGGTTCTACTCTATCTGTTCATGGTGTAATCATGGTATCTCAGTGGTCTTGAGATGTGCAGGTGACCTATGCTATCAAATTCAGTGTTATGCGATTACTTGAGAGGTTCTAAAAGTAGCCCATACTCAGACTAATCAGACTAATATATTCATATGGATATGATTTGGATAATTTTTTAAAAATTTAATAAATAGTAGTATGTAATAAACTATATACATAAAATAATAGCAATAAGCAAATTATAAAGTTTTAACATGCAGCGATCATGATAACCACTGGCCTGCTTGAGCTGAAGAAAATTTATACATAATGAAGAAGTCCTTTTTCTTTCCTACGGAACAGGAAGAGCAGAAACTTGTCCTGCACTTCATCACCATGGAAAGAGCCTCGCTGAAGCCAACAGAGAAAGGCAGAGCAGTATTCAAGGCACTCAGGAGCTGCAGTCTTACAGTCCTAGAGCTCGTCCTTCCTCAGGACTTCTGTGATGGGAGAGGACACATTGCCTCACCTTTAACCGTTTGAGTCCCAGGGGGTATTGAAAAAACACTGTCGAAGAATCCCACACAGTGCAACCGCACTTTCTCTAAATGAGTACGAAAAGACCCAAACAGCGTGATAGCGCTTGTTTTATTTTATGTCGAGAAATACCAAGCAGCGCGATAGCGCTTTGTTTATTTTCATCGATGAATTGGATAAAATGCTGTATACCTATCTCAATGAACGAAGATCAATTAAATATTAGAAAAAGGTAGCCTTTAACATAATCAATCGCATGGTTTTAAATGCATACATAATCTACAAGGAAACAGTTAAGAGTAAAGCAATATCTCGGTATGCTTGTGTCAGTAAATCTGAGCGCATGACTTCCGACAATCGACAATTGGTAACACACCGTTAGTTGTCCACAATGTTCGAACTGTGCTGGGTTTTCTCGACATAAAATCTCAGCAGCGCAGTCGCGCTGCTTGGGACTCAAATGTTTAAAGCCTACAGAAGTCACAGCTGTAGTTACCAGCAGTTACAAGCTTTGTAATAAATAACATTGCAGAAACGTGCGCTTGCCCTGAAGCTGCAATAAGAAGCTTGAAGCTGTCTTCCTTGGGTTCTGGCCCTGCAGTCCAGGGGACCCACCTTCCTGTCAGAATTTGGACTCAGTAGAGATCAGATAGACACTTCTAGAGCAGTCCGCAGCCAAAGTTCCCTTCACCCCACACTGCACCCTTCCAGAACTTCTCCCAACGGAAAAAGCAAAGCAGCACAAGAAAATATTCAGCATTCCAGCTGATGTTTAAAATAATGAGTTTTTGGGCCGGCGAGATGGTTCAGTGGTCTAAAGCGCCTGCTTAGGAGGGCTCAGGCAACTGCGGGGACTGCAGTTCGATCCCCGGCACCACATGCTGCGCCAGCGCCACCACCAGGGCAGGCTGAGCCAGCCACAAAATGAATAAATAAAGAAACAAACAAACACAACAAGCAAACAAGTAAATAAATAAAATTAAATTAAAAAAAAATAAAATAAAATAAAATAATGAGTTTTCTCCTCCTACCGAAGCAAACCATCTCATGATAATCCAATAGAAAGTCACGTGATTATATTCTTCATAAGCTGTCTTCTTAAATTGCAAACTAATTGCATTAGTTCCTTTTTAAATATTTCTAATAGAATGCTGGTAGGAACATACATACTCAGTACTGGAAGCTAGCTGACACAAATAAATACCCACCAAATGCTTATTAGATAAGTTTAGCACACCCTGTTGCAAAAAAGAGAATTGAGTAAGGTAAAAGGTGAGAGAGGGAGAGACAGACAGACAGACAGACAGACAGACAGACAGAAAGGCACTAATCTATTACTAGTGACTGTTTCTAGGTAAGTGAGAATATCGAAATTTTTTATGTCCCATTGTTTGTTTTTTCTAACGAACACATACTACTTTTACAGAAAGAAAATACTTGAAAGGATACGGGCTTGCTTTTCATACTTGCCAACAAATGTTTAATTCCTCCTCTGTGCTGGTCACTGCTTGTGTGAACTAAGTCCCCCTCTTGCCACTCTGTGCCCTGGGTTTCTGGAAGTGGCCACAGTCCTGTGAAGAGTATTCCCACATTTCCTTGCCAGCTGGCCCAGTTCCATGCTGCCAGTGGGAGGCATTGGTGGGAAACTGCATGAGAGGAGGGAGAGTTCACCCCCACACACTTTAAGCTTTTGGCAGTGGCCGGGGCAGACCGCAGCTGGCAGCCGTGGGGTCTTGGTAGCCTTCAGCAGTTCCAGGAATGGCCACAGTCTTCCCTGCAGTGGCCAGCTCTCATGGCATCACTGGCTTCCCACAGTGTCCTAGGTTGGACACTCAGGCTGTGACAGCATGACACCTCCCTTTATTCCTCCAGTCACGGAAGTGGTAATGACGTCCCCAGCCACCTCTCTGTAGGTTACTCCTTGCGTTAGATTTCCTCTGTCTAAAGCATCTACAGTGATTTCTATTTTCTGTGCTGGAAACTGACTGGTATGCCCACATATCCTCAGTGCTTACATGGAATTAATCCTGCCAGCTGTCCTGACACTTGTCATTGCAACTACACTTTTTTTTAATTAATATATTTTGTACAGGGTCTCACTATACAGCTCAGACCCATAGTGATCCTCTTGTTCTCAGCCTCCCCAGTGCTGGGATTCCACACATGCACCACCACACCTGGTCTCCAAATGCACCTCTTGTCCTTGTCTCTGTTGTCATTAGCAGCCCAGTCACCCATCATCTCCCTCTCAGATGGCTGCAACAGACTCCCTTAGGCCTCCCTTCTCCTACACTGGCCCTGTATCAACCCATTCTCTACCTATGAGCCAGAGCTGTCATCCCAAAACATAGGTGAAACCCTGCATACCAAATAAAATTCAGACTCAGCAGCCCGCTTCGGTGTCACCTCACTAACTTCTTCACTCGCTGTGGTCCAGTCACACCTCTTCCTTTCCAGGGTAATTCTGAAATAGGCCAACCTCAGCAATGTCACGCATGTGACATCATCATCTTGGGACACACTTCTCCCTACCCTTCCTATGGTGGCTTCTCCTCATTTTCTTTAAGAAGCCTTTCCTACCACTCTGAAAGAGTGGGAACATCCATCTCAGATTCTGGTTTATTTCCTTCACATTTCCTATCAAAGCTTGACATTTTCGTTGGTTTGTTTAGATGGATCTATTTTATGTCAGGATTTCTAAGGCCCAGCACAGGGCCCAATGCCAATCCGCTGTACAGTATGTTCTGAATGAATGTTCTGCATAGTTCACCTCTTCAGTACACATGCAGATTTGGTTAGTTTCACTAAATTCTATATTATTGGATGTTTAAGCTGTTTCTCCAAAGGTAAGCCATTAAAGTTCATTAAAATCTATAGAAAAGTGGGAAGGAGAAAAATGTTTTAATTTGGAAAACAGAACAAATTAATAAAAGACAGAGCTGGAAAAATCTCTTCCTATGAAGTAGTAGAAAATTATTCTATCAAATCTGCCTTGGTCTAAATCCTCTATTCGCAGATTCACTTTTGCCCATATTGATGTAACTCCTTCGGCTAAAGCTGATTCAGTTCTCTAAGTTGGTTTCAAAGTCACCTCTATTCCATGTGAAGGACAACCCAAGAATTTCCCTTTAATTGGATCTCATTCTTGATATACTTCTAGTTCTTACTCTCTTATGTCCTTTAGTTAGACACGAAGTCCACTCATTCCTTTAATCAGTAAATATATTTTTCGTGTCTCTGTGTACCCAGCACTGTCCTGAGCATCAGATACAGAGATGAGGGTAACTTGCAGGACTCCTGTGCTCCTGAGGCCTGCATGCATAAGGAAGGTGGTGCCTAAAGAGGCCTATAAGTAATCTTGGTAATTTTAGGCATGATTACATTCTTGAGAAAATAAAATAGCTGACCAGCTACTTAGGAGCCTCAAATAGGAACATCACACATTCAAGACAGTCGGGTGGCTGGCTGCAGTGCCAGCACCTGGGAGGTTAAAGCAGAAGGATTGCCAGGAGATCAAGTCCAGCCTGGGCTACAAAGGAGTTCAAGGCCAGTCTGGACTGTACTGTGAAATCCTGTCTCAAGAAGACCAAAAGAAAAGAAAGAAAGAAAAAGAAAACCGACATCCGGACAACTTACGGAGATGCTGTCTCAAATAACATTTTCAAAAAGGGTTGCAGATATAGTTCAGCAATAGAATGCCTTCTCAGCATTTATAAGATCTTGGGTTCAAATTCTCAGGCGTCATGAAGTTGGTCCAAGAAATCTTCCCAAAAGGTAACATTTGTCTGGAGGCCAGAGTTTACCAGGAGGAACCAGCAGGGCTACACTGAGACTTGCAAGGCCCTATTTAAGTATGTTGAGATTATGGGGTCTTCCTTCCTTCCACAACAAATAATTTGAACAAAAGAAAATGTTTTACTTCTCCCTAGTCAAATTCCTTTTAAATTATTTTATCATGTTTTCGCTTTTTCTTCCTGACTGTCCAAAAATACGGCTAATCTGCTTACTGAGTTACCTAGTACTGAGGGCTACGCATGTGAAAATTAGAAAAGGGCATTTCAAGATGGGGACAGGACAAACACAGAGTCTGACACAGGAGCTAGTGTCTACAACCCTTTGAGGCAAGAGATCAGGGCATGGCCAACTGGCTGAGCAAATGGGCATGACCTATCATTTCAGAGATCCGGGACACATTGGCAGAATAAAGTTCCCAAGCCCTGCGCCTGGCTCACTCAGAAATTGCTATCTTCAGCTCTCCTGGCATGGAATCAAGATGGTTTTTGATAACATGGTATAGATCTGACATTAGTCTGAAGAATGAGGGATACAAAAGGCCTTTGCTAACCTCAGTGACCTCTGTGGCTGCTCTCACTCTGCAGAGTGTACTTCTTTTTCTAACTTTAATACATTTTAATAAACATAAAATCTTGCTACCTTCTTCTTGCATCTTGTTAAGATCAGGATACCAAAGACCTGGAAAGATGCTACAGAGCCCGGTAACACCAAGGGTACTATCCATTAATAAGGCCTTTTGGGAACCATCATGCCTGCTCTTTTGCATATTATTTATGGCAATCTTCATTCTAGGGTGACTCTGAATAACTGTTTCCTAAACGTTACTTCCTTCTGGCCTCATTACTGCAGCAAAACAGAAACCGTAAGTCAGACAAAGCCTAAAATATTTATTATATGATACATTACAGAAAAAGTATGACCACCCACAGGCATGCATTTATTCATTTTTGAGGTGAGATTAGGAGATGCTTGACAGTTTTCAGCTGTGGGGGACAGGATTCATTTTTATTTTTTAGAAGGCGACTTCGGCAACAAGGAAGACAATGGCTGGGGGGTGGGGGAAGGGGAGCCATAATCCTCAGAGGTCCTGAGCAGAGACTTTTGTGTAGCTGCAGCATGGGCTAAGCTGATCTTTCTCCTGAAAGGGCTCTTGGTGTCCCTCTGTACTTCTGAACTGTGCCCAGCTTTTGTGAGCGTGCCCACTTCAGATGGCAATGGCAAGCAGTGGCCATCGCCAATGCCCTTGACAGGCTAGCTGCAAGCATCAGCTCCCACGCCTCTATCCTTAAGTTTCATCTATTTGCCAGGAGGACTCAAGAATTGAAGGAAGCACATTTGTGAAAAGCCAGATGAAGAGGTGGACAGGGTGAGGCGCGGTGGGGGCAGAGCTTCCGGACCTTCTCTGCGCCCTGTACTCCATCCTCAAGACACCGCCAGGCATTCCAGGACTCTAAGGCTCAGGGAGGCTGTGGTTAGAGGTTTTACAGAGCTTAATCACCAGCCCCTTCTCTGGGGGCTGTGGGTGGGGCCGGACATTCCAACTCTCTAATCCTCTCATCCTGTATCTTTTTTGATGACTGGCCCCACACTGAGTTTATCTAGGGCGCCCCTACATCAGTTCCTTAGCATAAACTATGCTGTCCTATGGGGCTTATTATAAATAACAAAAGACTCCTATCATTCAGTAAACTCCAAGGGTTTTAGGAGCTCTGTGACAGGAACCAGGGACAAAGGCCAAACACATTTCCAATGATACCTCAGGTGCCAGGAAACTTCCTATCTGATTTATCATGTATTTGTGGGGCTGCTCACATGCCTTCAGGGACAACTTAGAAATTTTGGTATCATGTTTCCATTCGGACCTCTGCCAGCCATCAGAACCAAAAAGACCATGTCCTGGCTTCCCCTTGGGACAACCTGGCAAAAATTCTGAGAGGCTAAGGACAGAGTTCTGGCAGTGTGACTCCATACTCGCCGCTCCACGGTCACCACAGCACAGCCTTCTGGGCTGTGTGAATGAAGCTGCCTGTGCAGGAATCCCTAATGCCATGTTGGTTCCCCTTTGATGTAATCCACCGTGTCACTGCCTCTTTCAACTTTTGTCAACCACCCTTTTGTCTCCTGCTCTTCTCTTCAAGTATGGAGTCCTATTGGGAAAGTAAGCAGAGTCAGGCTATGCAGTGCCATGGGGACTGGTGGGCCTTCAGAATTTCCTTCACGCACTGAGAGTGGCTGGTTCTGCCCTGCCTTCTCTATTTACCTTATAACAGCATTGCAGGCTCATTTCTATTTTTTAAATAAATTAACTTTTCCTAAACCATTATTATTTTAAAATGAATCTTCTGTGAGAAGGCGCCTTCATTTTATAAGTCTGACCACAAATCACATAAAGGCTGAGGGAGCTTCAGAGGCCCCACGAAAGAATGGCAAAACCCAAAACATTAGATAGTGGAGATTTTTGGTTTGGTTTGGTTTGGTTTATTGTATTGTCTTGCTTTGTTTGCAGGACTAGGGATTAAACCCCTGCCCCCCACCCCCACCCCACCCCAGGCCTTCACACTGAGCTATATACTCAGCCTTTACCACCTTCTTTATTTTGGGGGCAGGGTCTCACTACATTACTCAAACTTATCATCTTCCTGCCTCAGTCTCAAAAAGTGTAGGGATTATAGGCTTGCGCCTCTATGTCTTGCTCCTGTAAGCTGTATTTATTCACTAAAAGGAAGGAAAGAAAGAGGGAGGGAAGCACAGAGAAAGGGAAAAAGAAAGAAGGGAAGGAAGGCCTAGAAAAGTAAATAGAATCAGTTTTTATCAGACACAGAGTGACCTCTCTGAGCTCACACTCCTCCTCCTCTAGTTTTTAAATATTTTCTGCCTTCTTTGCTTCTTTTTTTTTAATATCACAAAAAACACATAATTTTTCTTCCTGATATGTATGTCTGTTATCTCCCCTGCTGGCTAGGTTACTCCCTGCCTTCCACAAACTTTCTCCAAATCTTCCCAGGAGCAACATGTATTACAACACTATAGACAGCTAGGTTAGGTAGAAATATTATAGGCAGTCAGATGGGGCTAAGCCATTGAATGGATGACAGCACGTTATAACTATGGTTGGAGGTGCATTTGTTGGAGGTCAGGCCTCTAGCTAAAGGCAGAATGACCAAGCCTACATACCTCCACAGGGGATAAGATCAATGGGATAACCTAGTCCAATAAAGTCTAGATAGACATCAGTCACTAGGGTGAATCCATCCCTTCCTGAAAAGTTCTTTGTTCTTTCCGTGTACATTTGCTATATTACCTGCTTCCTCACTGGATTTACACTATCTAAGTGGCTACACTTTCAATCTTTTTGGTTGGTTATGGTTTTGACCTATGTTGTACCCACCTCATGATTTTGCTCTATGAAACTTGTTTTGAGAGGTGAGCTCATTAGTAACCTACTTTTGGATCCCCTTATATCTCTCGGGAGCTGTCACTCTCAATAAATTTTTCCTACTCTTAACCCCTATTGTTTCTTAAATTCATTGTTTGGTTTTGGGGAATATGAACTCAACATACTTGACATCTAACAGGTTGGGAATTACATTTATTTCTCCTATGTCATTTGGAAGTCCCATGAAGATAATCTGAAGTTGAGTTTCAATGTAGAATTCTCTTCTTCCTTTGGAGTCTCTTCTTAAGCACTGGAAATGGACTCTCACATATTGTTTAATACTTTTATGCATCCATACATGGCCTGCCTATCCCCTAGAGATAAAATAGAATGCAGAGGGAAATATTAATTATGATACTATTTCACGACTAGAATTATTCTGTAAAAGAGGGAAAAATAGAATTACCTTATGTTCATACTTTCTTTGCATTAAGAGATAGATAATCCTTACTTGTGCTCAACATGTAAGTGTAAGCCATAGGAAAATCAGTCACCTCTGGTCCTCAAGGTGCAATTAGATGCATCTACTATTACTCAGCCTGAGGTCTCCTTTGGTGAGGCTTCCACGCCAACCTTAGCTGAAGCCTCTACTGGGCTATATCATGCCTCAAGGACAGTATCCTTTATAGGAAGTGAGCAGAAAACTTGGCTCTATTCATGTTCACGTGTTCTTTTCTCTCCTATCAAACAAGATCTGGGAGTTTTCAGATGATCTTGATAAGTACATTAAGGTCTCCGTAGGACTTATGAAAGATGTAATGTTACTCTTAAGCATTGACTTCTAGTGAGAGATGAGTAGCATTACATGCCACTGTTACATTTGGAGGTGAATATCATATAGTTCACTTGAGAAGGCCAGAAAACAGGTCACCAGGGGAGCAGACAATTCCTACTGAAGTCTAAGTACGGCCTATACAAGATCCCTACTGGCCTACTAACCACACTGGAAACTGGAATAGGGGACCTCTTCACATGTGCATTCTTGAAGGTCAAAGAAAGACATGAACTAAGATTATTTATCAGGAGAAAGAAGAGAACCCCTCTGCACTTTAGATCATTTACAAGAGGCATTGATGAAAAATACATCCTTGGCTCCTGATTTGTAGAAGAATAGATTATTCTTAAAGCAAATTGATTACCCAGTCGACTTCAGATATTAGGAAAGAGCTACAAAAGATGGTTTTTCCTTCAGATAGCTCACTTGATACTTCGGTGAGAATTGCCTCCTCAGTATTTTATAATTTGAGACCAAGGAGAAATCAAAGGGAGAAAACAAAGAGACCAAGAAAAACTGGCTGCCTTGGTTAAGACCTTAAAAGAAATAGACTCAGCCTGATTCTGAGAGCTCCAAGAGGAGCTTGATGTCTAAACTCATCTGCTACTCCTGCAAAAAGCAAGGCCACCTTAAAGGGGACTGTGATAAGAACTGTCATGCCAAGCAACCCCCTGAGCCATGCTTTGATTGCAGCAGCATGAGAAGTTAGACTGTCTTCTGAGATGAATGTCCCAGAGATCTGCTCTTACCAATGGGTCCAGCAAGACTAAAGGGGGCTAGGGTGTTCTGTGCCTTTTCCTTCTGGCTGGATTATCATCCCCCTAAAGGAGCCATGGTAATTACAATAATAGAGGAAAAAGAACCTAGCCTTTTGCTGAACACTGGTACATGCCTCTTGTTCTTTCTTTTTAGCCCTGGCCCTCCTTCCAGCCATCATTCTTCAGTGAAAGGGTCACTGGAAAGGGGGTAACTGACTATATCTCATAAGTCTTATGCTGTAACTGGAGTGGCATTCTCTTTTCCCATTTTTTGTCGATTATGCCTGAAAATTCAGTTACTCTCCTGGTGAGATACCTTATTTCTGTAACACAAATGCACCCAGTTGAGGTTGCTGCCTCCTCTTGGACACAGAAATAGAATCTGGAGCATGGGCAACTAATGGTGGACTAGGAAGAGCAACAAGAGCCTCCCCAGTACATCGCAAGGATCCTGCTACTTTTCTTCACCTGAGACAATATCCTCTAGGTTAAAAAAGGACTATGTCTTAGTTACTTTTACTCATTGCTGGGACAAATACCCAACATTCAAAATGAAGGAAGGAAAGGTTTATTTAGCTCACAGTTACTGAAGGTTTCAGTCCATATTTGGCTGGATCCAAGGCTGAGTGGAACAGAGCAGAGAGCATCCAGTTCATGGTGGTGGAACAACCAAGGGAGCAGAGAGCAACAGCCTTTTAAAAAGTCTCTTTGTGCTCAGTCACTCTGATGTGGGCCCATTGTGCCCTAAGGTGAAACCAATCATACCCCAGGATGGGCCCTTGATCCTGCTCTAGGGAGAAGCCAGTCATATCTTAGGCAGGCCCAGGTCATGCTCCAGGGAGGAACCAATTGTATCCCATCAGTACTAAAACTCATAATCCCAGTGGATCGTGACTCAAGTTTCAAACTCTAGAAGTTTCTGCCCCATGATAGCATGAGGCTTTGGGGGGACAACTAGCCATAAACCATAACATTCCGCCCCTGGACCCCCAAAGTCTCATGCACATCTCTTTGTGCAAAAGACATTTGAGTCCATCTGGAAGAGTTGTCAAAGTCCCAACAGTTTCAGCATTGCTGAAAAGTCCAAGTCCCAAGTCTCCTCCAAGATCCAAGCAAACTCTCAACTGTGAGCCCCTGTATAAAAGAATAGTTAAACATATCCAACATTCAAAGGTACAAGATAAACATTACCAATCCAAAAGTTGTAAACAGGGTAATACAAAACACTGGGACCAACACATGTCCAAACTCCAGCAGGTCAAACATTAAATCCTATAGTTTCAACTGGAACATCCAAAGCAGTCTGCACTGAGTTGTGAGCGCCAAAGGCCTTACACAGCTCTGCCCCTAAGGCACTCTTGGTGGTAGTTTCCATGGCTGCTCTCTTAGGCCAGATTTGCTCTCTCTTTGCATGATCCACGTTCCTGGCTTTTCCAAATTTCTAGGGTTCCCACTGAATAGGCTTCTCACTCTCTGCTTCACATACTGCCCTCTCAGGGGCACACTGCCTGGCCTCCAAGGCCTTCTTCTGAAATCAAGATGAAAGCCTTCTTAACCTCAGAGCTCCTGTGTTCTGAATACGCCTAAAACGAATACCATGTGGATGATGCCAATGTCTGCTGCCAGCTGGAGCAGTAGCCAGGCTTCCTTATCTCTTGGCTATAGGGGTCAAGGGCCTAGATCACTGAGCACTCTGACCCTGACTCTGAGAAACAAATTCTCCATGCTGGCACCATTTTGGAACCTGGTTTGGCCGCTGTCACCATTCTGGTATTTGGGTCTCTGTGGCTTTCTTCTCAAGGCAAAATCTCTCTCCCTTGCAATTCTGAGGCTGTAAAGGGTGGAGAGCTGCCACCTCTTGTGATGACCTCAGGCCATCCTTTTGATTCTCTGGTTCTTTCCCAGCAATGGAGATACTTTCAGCTCCATCTTTGCAGTCCATAGGTCTCCTGGTCCTTCCTTTCTGGCCAAACTCACATTTTAAATCATCTTGCTTGACTCTTTGCTCTTGATTCTTGACATAAATCTGGCTAAAAGCTGCCAATAACAACCATAGTTCGCTGCTTTGAAATATCTCTTGAAAGATTAATCAGTCTGCCATGTTTAATCTCAGTCTTAGGCAAAGTCTCTGGACACAAGCAAAATTCCGACAGACTTTCAGCCAATCCGTAGCACAAATCATCTGGAGTCCAACAACCAGTGCTGTCCTTCTCAGCAGAAACCTCCTCAACCTGGTCTTTACAGGCAGGACTTCTGTCAGTCTTCTGGTCTGAATTCTGACCAGAATCTCCCTTACAGAGCAGCCGAAGCTTTTCCAGCTCTTCACAAGTAGAGAACCTCTCTAAACTTTTCCAATCTCTGCTCTTAAGCCATTCTTTATACCCAGGCTTCAAGCCAGTCTTCTGGTCCGAGTTCTGACAAGAATCTCCCAGGCAAGGCTTTTCCAGTGCTTCACTTGTAGGTGACATCTCTGAACCTTTCCTATCTCTTCCCATAAGCCATTCCTAAAAGCTCGTAATCCACATTGTCAGGTATAGGCACAGCAACGACCCCACCTCTCTGGTACCAAATTCTGTCTTAGTTACTTTTACTCATTGCTGGGACAAATACCCAACACTCAAAATGAAGGAAGGAAAGGTTTATTTAGCTCACAGTTGCTGGAGGTTTAAGTCCATATTTGGCTGGCCCAAGGCTGAGTGGAACAGAGCAGAGAGCATCCAGTTCATGGTGGTGGAACAACCAAGGGAGCAGAGAGCAACAGCTCTTTAAAAAGTCTCTTTGTGCTCAATCACTCTGGTGTGGGCCCATTGCGCCCTAGGGTGGAACCAATCATACCCCAGGATGGGCCCTTGATCCTGCTCTAGGAAAAAGCCAATCATATCCTAGGCAGGCCCAGATTACACTCCAGGGAGGAACCAATTGTATCCCATCAGTACTAAAACACATAATCTCAGTGGATCATGACTCAAGTCTCAAACTCTAGAAGTCCCTGCCCCATGATTGCATGAGGCTTTGGGTGGAACAACTAGCCATAAACCATAACAGACTATTAGTTACAATCAATAATCTAAGGATATAAGGTATAACTACATTATGTAACAGCCCTGCCATATTCCAATCTTGGGAATTCAAAATCCCAGTGGAGAGTAGAGGTTGGTACAGGAACTTGGATTGATAAGCGAGGCAGGAGTACCAATCCACCCAGTGCTGCCTAACCCATACATCTTCTTTTTCAGATCCTACAAGACGTTGGTTTGTTTTTAGTGTTAGAACTAAAAAATGTCTCTTTTTTGTGTTCCTTTACATCTGTTTGTTTTTGCTTTTAAAAATCCTTGTGACCAGGGCTGGCAAGATAGCTCAGCAGTCTAAAGCACCTGCTTAGGGAACTAACTGCAGGGATGGCAGTTTGATCCCCGGCACCACACGCTGCTCCAGGGCAGGCTGAGCCAGCCATAACATAAATAAAGTTTAAAAATTAAAAAAAAAAATCCTTATAACCAGAGTTCTCACCTAAGTTGGACTGCACTTCATGAAAGGTTCAGAAACTGTCTGAACAGTGCCTTCCCATGACTTGGCATGTTTTGGATTTTCCCCAGTCATAGTCCTGTAGTATGTAGATGATATACTGCTATGCACCTCTCAGAAGCTCTCTATTCAGGGCACTGGTGCTTTGCTAAATTTTCTAGTGGGCAGAGATTACAAGATCTTTAGAACTAAGACACAGCTTTGCAGACTTAGAGTAAAATATTTGAGTGTTATTATATCTAAGGGAACAAAAAGGCTGGGAAAGAGAGGATTAAACAAATATCTTTCTTCTTACCACCAATAACATAAAAACAGCTAAGGGGATTCCTAGGATTTGCAGGATTTTGTCACCTTTGAATATCCGGATATAGTGAGATCACATGATCCCTCTATCAGCTTATTAAAAAAAAACTCAAAAAGCAGATGCTCATATTTTAATCTGGGAATCTGATTTCAAACTGCATTCCAGAATCTTAAACAAGTGCTTCTAAATGGACTAAAACTGAACCTACCAGCAGGATACCATTTTAATCTGTACGTGACGAAAGGTAGGGTACGGCTTTGGTAGTGTTTACACAGGACTGGGGACTTGCTCAACAACTGGTAGGGTATCTGAGCCATGAGTTAGACACTACTGAGGGATGCCTGTGTGCCTAAGAGCTGTGGCTGCTGCAGCTCTCCTGCTTCTCCAAAAGGCATCTGAACTGACTTTGAGCAAAACTCTCACTGTATATATTCCTCACAATGTGGCAGGACTTCTTTCTTCCAAAGTGAGCCTATGGCTATCAGATAAGCAACTTCTCAAATACCAGGCTCTAATTATAGAAGGACCAGCCATTCAAATAAAGACATATTGCTCTTTAGCCTGGGCCACATTTCTACCAGAAAAGGAGGAAACTGAGGTTGAAAGAGATGACTACAACCCGGTAAATCTCCATGCAGACAAAACCAGAGAAGACTCGTTATAGACACCCTTTACTGATCCTGATTTGACCCTATTCTGTGATGGGAGTTCCTTCATGGAAAATAGGACAAGAAAGGCAGGCTATGCAGTAGTGACTCTACATCAGATGCTTGGAAGTTTCACACTTGCTCCTGGGGCTAGTGCTCAGTGAGAATAACTCATAGTTCTGACCAGGATTTTACAACTCATTGAAGGACAAAAAGTCAATGTTTATACTGATTGAAAGTGTGCTTTCCAGGCTGGGGAGATAGCTTGGCAGTCTAAGCACCTGCCTGGCAATCACAAGGACCTGGGTTCCAACTCCAGTAGCTCATGTAGTGCCAGCCCCAAAACCCTGGGAATGCCATGCTAGCTCCAAAACCAGTAGTAGTGGTGCAAGCAGGTCCAAGCTGTGTAGCAAGACCCTGTATGAATCAATCAATCAATCAATCAAATTTTTTAAAAAATAAAAAACTAAACTGTGCTTTCCTAGGCTGCAAGATTATATAACCATATGGACAGAAAGGCATTATCTAGCAGCCAGTAGATCCCTGTTAAGTATCACAAGTAAATGGATGATCTTTTATCATCTGTCTACACGCACTGCAAAGTACTAGTAATTTGCCATAGAAGGCACCACAAAAGAATTGATAAAGTATTGCAAGATAATCAACTGGCTAACCCAGTTGCAAAAGAAGCTAAAGGGCCCTTCCTTCAGGCCTCCCTGATCTGGGAGGGGTTCCTTGATATCCTATTGGACTCCTGAGTACACCATACCTGACTAAATCCCTGGGAACCAAAGACTGTCCCTGAGTGTGATCAACCATCCATATGCTCCTGTGAACCCACAGAAGGCTTAAAACTCTTATTCAAGACGAAAGAAAAGTCTTCTGATAAGTAATTTAAGACGTTGCTCTTCTCTCTTTTACTAAATACATTATCAATTAAAGGAGTGTTCCATTCCTTTCCAGTGTGGGCATAAGAATATGGAGAGTCATTACAACAAGCATCTTGCTGGTTATGTGCCCTGCTCCCCTTGTCAAGTACATCCGGACTTCCTCGGTGAGCATCCCCACTTCAAGGAGATGGTTGGAGTAAGCTATAGGATGATACTGATGAGACATGAAAGAGTTCAATGGTTCATAGTTTATCTCAGTCATAAGGTAACTGAGTAGCCTATAAACTCCACTCTTAATGATCCTGAACATTATCAATTTTTTTCTAAGAATGCCATTGAAGCCTCTCCACAGACTCTAGTAGAATCCTTATTAAGTAAGAGTAGGGGTCCTATCTGACAGCTAGCAATCACAGATATGAAGATGGCTACTTTCAAATATGGGATGATTGTAAGTGACTAACTCCAACTATATGACAACTTAGTAGAAAGAAAAACCCCTAGGGTCAAAAACAAAGAAATCACTGCTAATCTTATTGGCTTAACTCTATTAAATACTTGGGGTGGACTACCACCATGCAATGTATACTCTAAGTTTACAGGTCCAAGAATGGTTTGCAACAGACTGAGACCAGTGGTACTCACTGACCCTGTGGAACCAACTTGTGGCCCTGCATACTCCTTGGATGGATAGGGTAATGCTTGCTGAAATTTACATGTTTACCATGCAGGAGTATCAAAAAATTTTGACAAACCTTCAAACTTACTCTATCTATGATATTGATGGCCTACGAGTGAGTTTTGCTATATGATAAACTGGCTTCTATCCCTTCCCTAGGATTAGAGGATGTCATGCAACACATTGAGGCTTTGGTAACTATACTTGATGGGCCTTAAGTGACAGCTTGACTAGCCTCCTAAATGAAGAAATAAATTAATCAAGTGATCTGTCCTCCAGAATCAGATGGATTTGGACATTCTAACATCAGCACAAGGTTATATTTATACAATGGTGAAAGCTAAATGTGTGTACATTCCTGATCCTCTGCTAGTATCTTGGTGGATATTTATTTAAATGTTAAATATAAGGTTAATTCCATGTCAGATTCTGAAATTCCCTGGACCCTTTCCTTACCCTTTTCATGGGAGGCTGTTATTGGCTCTTCCTGATGGAAACATTTGTTCACTGTACTCATAATCTCAATAATCTTATTTCTTGGCCCATGTATATTTGTTTCTTTGGGTTTGTCTCCTCCAGACTTAAAGCTGAGAGACAGGAGAGGACAGGAATGTGTTGCCCACTTCTCAAAGAAAGTTTTATAGAGCAAAATCATGAGGTGGGTACAACATGCATCAAAAATATAGTCAACTAATAAGATTACAAGTGTAGCCACTTAGGTAGTATTGATCCAGTGGGGAAGCAGATCATCTAGCAAGTATACATGGAAAGTTCACATTATCTACCCAATATGAGAATGCCTTGTGTCTATCAAGGACCTTTATTTATTTATTTATTTATTTATTTAAATTTTATTTATTTATTTATTTGTTTGCTTGTTGTGTTTGTTTGTTTCTTTATTTATTCATTTTGTGGCTGGCTCAGCCTGCCCTGGTGGTGGCGCTGGCGCAGCATGTGGTGCCGGGGATCAAACTGCAGTCTCCGCAGTTGCCTGAGCCCTCCTAAGCAGGCGCTTTAGACCACTGAACCATCTCGCCGGCCCCTCAAGGACCTTTAGATAAACCCTCTGGAGAGTATGTCTCACTATGGATCACAATCACGACCCCCTTCAGCCAGAAATAGCCAGGATGGTCATCACCCCTTAACCCCTCAGGGCAGTTACCGGTACCTCTTCAAATGAGGGAATATTATAGACAACTAAGTTAGAAATATTATAGGCTGTAAGTACAGAGGATGAAACCACATTGCAACTGTGGCTTGAGGTGCATTTTTTGAAGGGCAGGCCTCAAGATAAAGGCAGAATGACCAACCTGCATACTTCCATGGAAAATAAGATCTTTGAGATCACTGGGATCACCTGGTCCAATAAAGTCTAGATAGACATCAGTCACGAGGTAAGTGACCGCGACTTCCTGATTTATCCCTTCCTGAAAAGTTCTTTGTTCTTTCCATGACACTTGCTACGTGACCTGCTTCCCCATTGGACCAATATCGCGTGAGTGGCTACACTTGCAATCTTACTGGTTGATCATAGTTTTGACCCATGTTGTTCCTACCTCACAATTTTGCTCTATAAAACTCCCTTTTAGAGGAGAGGTCATCGAAACCCACTGTTGGATCCTCTCAGAAACTATCATTCTCAATAAATTTTTCCTACTCATAACCTCCATTGTTCCTTACATTCATTCTTCGATTTTGGGGAATGTATGCTCAGAATACTCAACATATAGCAGGTTGGGAGTTACATTTATTTTCCCTGTATCAGAAGGAAAAAAGGATTAGTAAGGTAAATGGAATCCTGTTTTACTACACACAGAGTTGCCTCTCTGAGCTTGCACCCTTCCCTCTCTGATTTTTAAGTATTTTCTGCCTTCTTTTTTTTTTTTTAATATTGCCAAAACAAAAAGCAAAACAAAAAAAACCCAAAACATAACTTCCCTTCTTGGAATGTGTGTCTGTCATCTCCTCTCTGGCTAGGTTTACTCCCTACTCACCACAAACTTTTTCCAAACCTCCACAGGAGCAGCATGTACTTTGCCTAACAACCGGCCAAAAGGGAACACACAAAGGGGGGATATACAGCTAGTTTTAGGGTGACAAAAACTATTTAGAGATGCTTGCTTCCAAGAAGCCCGAGTGCCTCAGGAATCTTGCTATCATCTGTGATTAGGAGGAGTGGCTTTGCTGCAATTAGAGAGAAGGAGAGCCAGGGAGGGGAGCCAGGGGATCCAGGTGTGTGACTGGGCCCTCCCAATAAATCAGGGGCACTTCATAGGCCCAGAGAATTCAGCTGGTAAAGGAGGGAGGCACTCCCAGAGGTCTGCTATTCGGATTTAAAAAAAAAAACAGCATCACATGTAGCTTTTAAAGAGCAAGCCATTTTAGCTATGGTCATCTAAGACAGCTCATCTACATAAGTGTTAAGTTAATGGAAATTAAATTGCATGCAAAGATCAGGAGACAAATACTGGATTCAGAAGGCTCTGGAGCAGGAAGGTGCTGAGGGGTTGGAGGAACTGAAAGGCGCTTCAGTGAGCAGTGCATCAGAGCAGAGAACTGCTCGTGAGAGTTGGGCATGGGCCCTATCAGGAAGAGTCTGAAGGCCAGGGTCAAAAAAATGATGGGAAGGTAATTTCAGGACCTAAATACTGTTAGAGGAGCACTCTTGTAATTATCCTAGTTCAAGGTAGAATAAATTCTAAAGGATTCACTGAGGGAGTTTCCTAAGCTTGGAATTTTTCGTACAGAAGAGTAACAGAGTCAGGTGGAAACCCTACAGAGGAAACAAGCTGGCATTTATCTCCTTTCCAAGCAGATCAGGATTCTGAGTTTCTGTAATATCCCTGGTTTACTCCTTTCTTACCCTTTCTCTCTTCCTTTCCTATTCTTAAACATACTTCCTTTTCCTCCATTACCCTCACCCATACTAGGACAGTACTGATAATCATTTATTCCTGGTTCCACTGATAGCATTTAAAGGCCAAGGTTATTTGGTGTTTACATGGAAATATCTTTCCTTTTAGAGATACCTGTTTCTGTGTAGAGATTGTAGGACCTGACACTGGAGCCCTCTGACCTAGAAATTCCCAGGACAGAAGCTAACTTTTTGCCCTTCTATGTTGTATCCTAGTTCAGAGACATGGCCCCATGAGGTACTCCATTAACAGGGGAGACTAATATGCACTTACAGGCTGTGTTTGCAAAATGGCCAGTTGTTGCTAGAATGGCTTTTTGCTAACAGTTGAGATCTAGAAACAGAGCATCCAGACTGGCCTGAGGAGACAAGATGGGACATTGATTTGGACAGCTTCCCTGTCTGTGAGCAAAAGCCATAATTACTAATGGGATCACAAACACAGAATGCAGGGAAATTTTCAGAGGACAATGGAAATAAAACATCCTTGAGATCTTTGGCTTAGGAACATTTCAAAGCTATAGGTAGATGGCTTTACATAACAGCAGATTTAAAGGAAAGTCAGATAGGATCTGACACAAAGATAGGAAAGAGGACAAAACAGGCTACTCTCAGAGCTGGCAACCAGGGATGACGCAGCCTGGTAGGTAGGGGAACTGGGGGAGAAAACGTAAAGAGAAGTTGATACATACAAAAGTCCTTTTCTAGCCCAGAAACTGTGAAGTGCTTCATAAATTTTGCCTTACCTCGTTCATAGCACCTCTGCATAATAAGCACTTAGTATTCCAGTTTTATATTTGTAGAAATTAAGGCTCAGAAAAACTGAGTGGTTTCCCCAAAGCAACCCAGTAGACAGGGCTGAAAATTAGAACCAGTCTGATCCTCTAGCCTAACTTCATCCTAGAAGTGAAGTTCTCCCGCTGTCACAGACCGTTGGCTGGCAGGCCAGGGGACACCAAGAGGCCCGCACAGGAGGGGAGAGTGTGCTTTCTGCCACATGAACAGGGTCAGCAAATATTCTCTGCTCTTGACAAAGCAGGGAAAAATGAACTTTAATTAGGTAATTGTTTTTTGAATCCTCCCCACCCCCACAGTGCAGCTGCACCCCACTAACATTGTTTGTTCCAGTGCCATGTTTTATCCAGATAATATCCCAGGGTTTCCTCAAAGGAAGACATCAATGCACTCAGCTTGGATGCCAATTTCTTTCCAATTTCCTGTTTTCCTGTTTCTACATTCTTCTAACACATTTTTCTTCTGTAGACAACAACCACACTTACTTGGGGAACTGAATCCTATAGAAAGAAAAAAGATGCCAAGTAAACAAATCCCAAAATAGTTTTTCTTTTTTAAACATACAATCTAATATGGTATTAGTTGGAGATAAAGTGGTTCTGTTCATATACATTGCTGTACAGTTAGATATCATGCAGGAAGAGTCTTAATTTAGCCAGGTATAGCAATGCATGCCTATAATCCCAGCTCTTTGAGAAGCTGAGGCAAGAGGATCACAAATTCAAGCCCAAGAATCAGGAGTTGATTTTCTTCTTTTAAAAATATCAACAAATATATTATGCATGACAATTCATTTTATTCCTTGCTTACCATACATAGCCTTGATACAATAGGCATATAAAATGCATTGATAAAGATGTTTTTCTAAAAGAAAATTACAAAACATAGTGAATATTCTCGACGTAAATCCTGAGTTTACAATATACTGAAAGCCAATAGTGAATGAGAGCGCTAGCTGAGTTATGCTAGGTACTTAAAGAAGTTTCTACTTTCTAAGGCTTTGGATGACAGCCCTCTTCTCACTCACAGTTAACCAACACGGCCCCAGGTCTGCCACTCAATTGGTACATGTGTGAGGTTGGGAGTCTCTGGATCTTTGAACCTCACCTATTGTGGGTGGCTGAGTTAGATAGAAACATTATAGGCAGTCAGATAGGGCTAGACCCTCAAAGGAGCCGGTATGGAAGATGAGATATCTTGCAACTGTGGAAGAGACTGGCACTTCCGCTGTGGGCTAGGCCTCAAGACAATAGATTAAACAAATGTATCCATTAGCCTACCTACGAATGGGCATCAGGGATTGATATTCTAAAGAGGTATCAATCAGCTTGAAAAATCCAGGAAGAGTCACTAGGCCAGCCCCCTATAGGAAAAGCCCCTGTTCTGTAGTCATCATGCCCACTTGCTATCAGACTTGCTTCCACATTTGATCCTGATTTAAACAGTTTTACCTGAGCAATTATATATATGTTACTGGTTGACTATAATTTTGTCCCACCTCATGCCCACCTTGTGAGTTTTCATATTTTCCACCTTAGACCTGCCTCAGCTTATGGTCTTGCTCTATAAAATCCCCTAAAATGGTGGGATCCTGGGCAACCTACATGGTCCCCTTCTTTTGTCCCTCCCTCAGACAGAAGCTTTCTTTCCCTCAATAAACATATTCTGGTGTTAACCTCTGTTGTTCCTAAAATTCATTCTTCAGTTTTAGAGAACATAAACGTGTCCCAGGTGTCTTTCAGGTTGGGAGTTTCTTTCCCCTGTATCACTATCATGTGAAAGACATAAGATTTGTCAGACTCTCCCAAATATTACCTCACATGAGTCTATAGAAACTCCTCAGTCTATCATTGTTCCCATTCATTTTAGGGTCTAAGCCACAGCTACTGGATGTATGGGCTGCAGCAGTCCGAGGGCACTCTCTGAAGGCTCGTGCTCTGAAGGCTTGCTCCCCTACATGGCAGGCAGTATTGAGGCAGCTGCAGGTTTAAGAGGTAAGATGGAAAATACCAGTTCCATGTTAAGTCTAAGGCATTTAATATTTAGAAAGGAAGTGATGGTAAGCTCAAGTACCTATGTTATAGAGTAATAGTATCACTAAGATTCTCTTCTGGAGGGTTAACAACTTAAGTTTGCAGACCAAAAAAATTAGAGAAAAAGAAGGGCTACAAAGATAGCCAATATTTTGGCCCTAGCCCTTCAAGGCCAGTGAGGACTCAGGACATAAGACAACCTGTACTGTAACATCCTATAACTCAATAGTGACCCAAATTTTTTGTTCAAGGAGATTAGGGAGCCACAGAGGAAAGGGATTAATGATGTATAGTGTACCTAAGGAGAGTCACCTAGAGGGAAAACATTCTCTCAGGCTTTCGCAGAAATGACCGTCACTCATCCAAATGGCTGACACTGACAAAAGTTCTACAAAACACTGTACATGATTTCAAGGTAAATCCTGAGGGGATTTGACTGACCATGCCAGATATGAAAATTACATGTTTTGTTTTAAAGGTCTTGCTTCGACTTGGAGTTAACCACCCAGCAGAAAAGTTTAACCACAAGACATAAAAAATAAAGCCAGATTAGTATGCTGAGCTGTAAAAGGCTCAAGTCAACAGCTTCCAACATTGCCAGTTCTGCTGATAACTCACTACTATTATGGGATATTGCTCTATGCATACAACTACTTTCTCTTAGTTAAATGAGAAGAAATATTTGTACCAATAGTGTTTAGAAAAGTTATCATGTCTGCATCTGGTACTCTGGACAACTACTATGAAGACAACAATATGCATTGCATCAATTATTGTGGCTGTCCTACTAATGTGTTCTGAAACTGTCTCATCATTATTTCTTATTAAAAGTAAAAAAAACAGAAGAAAAAAAAAAGAGGTAAGGCCTAGTGGAAGATGGTTAGGCCACTGGAAAGAGGAATGCTGTCCTTAGAATGAGTGAGCTCTCAAGGGGCCTCACTTAATTCCTGCAAGAGTTGTTATAAAAAAAGAGCAAGCTTGGTCCCTGAATCACACTGGCCTCTCACCTACCCATGTGCTCTCTTCCACTCTGCTCTTTTTATATCGTTATTCCATCATCGTGAGGCCCCTTTGCCAAAGGCAAACAGATGGGATATCCAGTCTTGGGCTTTCTGCTATCAAAGCTCTGACCTAAAGAAACTACTTTTCTTTATCAAATATCCAGGCTCGGGCATTTTATGAAAGCAACAGAAAATGGACTACGACACAAGCAATGGTAGGATTTTGTAGGAGACACATGAGGTCTATTGATGCTTTTCTGAATGCAAGATACAAATGCTCTGTCCATAAAACACTCTACTACCACCCAAACAAGGGTCCTTTAGTATAATTTTTTTCTCTGTAACATGACTCTGATGCCATAAAAGTGAGAGATACTGTGAACTTAAAGACCATGGCTTGGTTTTACTTAAATTCAAATTTAGCCTGACAATAAATCATTTCACATAGAAAATTATCTAGAATTTATTTCTCCTTTTTTTCTTGTTTCAATTCTTTTAGTTTGCAATTATTTTTATTGTTCTTTTAAATAAATAGTAATAAGAGTAAACTAGTCACAGGCCCTGTATTTGCATAACTTTTATGGCAGTAGGTGTCCAGTTCATGAACTTTGGTCATTTTCCTCAAGACAAAATACTCTTGAAAAAAGTGAGAAGTTTGTCTTTAGTTCCCCTTTTAGGCATGTTATAAACTTGCAAATTTATTTCTCAGTTGATTCAATCTGCCGTATCTAAATCTTTAGGGAGAATTACAGAAATGGAGATAAAATCTTGGTAATTTATTCAATTTTATCACTTCTACTGATCCCATAAAAAGATTCCATCTGTCAAATTATCTTTTCTTTAAAAATTTTTTTCATCATTTTCTTTATATGGGCGTGTTGAAAATGAGAGTGATTTAAGTATCTGTGCCATGAAAACTATTGATGTTTCAATAAAGTCTGTTCTTATTAAATTAGCTGTTCTTTAGCCTCTTTTGAGAAGAAAACTTCAGCTTCCGTCATTTGTTTATAATTTACTTGTGTAGCATGGGATTTATTGCTTCAGGTGAATATATTACGGCATATTGAAGAAGTGTGGAATAAAATATTCTTGCGTTAACAGATCCTGTGATTTGGATTCTGATCCATAATCAGGACATCTTTCTTTTTAAAATATCTGCCTGGATTTTCTTGAAAGCACAAATAATTAGAATAAAAAGAAGAGGAACCTAGTTGAATCATAACTGTGGTCATGTATTTTAAGCCATGTTTCTGCAATTGTAGGCTGTATAAATACTCATAGACCTAAGCATGCAAGGCCCACTAGACAAAGATTGCCCCTTTGGCATGAGCCTTTTGGTTTCTACTTTTAATCAAGTCTTCATCATACTAATTTTTGGCTAGTGCTCTCATTCTCTGAGTGCAGAGCTTCCCTTTTTCTTTAAAGTGCTACCTCAGACTGTGCAACAAAATATAGGACACTTCATTAAATGTGAACTATACATTAAGAATAATAATTATTATTCTGAGAATTAAACAGAATTTTGCACATCACTAGCCCTTTTTATTTGATATTATTGTTGTTATTATTATTATTATTATTATTACCAAAGTTTTGAGACAGGATCTTACTAAATTGCTAGGTGTCCCAGACTGGCCTCAAACTTGAGATCTTACCACCTCAGCTTCCCAGAGTGCTGACTTTATAGGCATGTACCACCATGTGTGGTAATAATTTTTCACTGTATATCCTATTCAATACTGAATGTGTCTTAGGGGCCAGGGAGATAGCTCAGGGGCACAAGTGGCTGCCTGGCAAGTGCAAGGTCCTGAGTTCAATCCCCAGTTCCGCAAAAAAAAAAAAAGTATGTCCAAGAGTTGGCCAAATAGCTCACAGGATTAAAGTGCCTGCTTAAGCAGATCCAGGGGCCGAGAGTTCAATCCCTTGTGTTTTGTGCCGGCCCCACTCCCAGGGCATGCTGAGATGGTCATTAAGACTGGATGTGGTGGTATGCACCTGTAATCCCAGCACTTGGAAGGCTGAAACAGGGAATCACTATGAGTTTAATCTGTATAGTGAGACCTTGTGGACTCTGTACTTGTTATGGTTGATGTCTAGTTGTCCCCCCAAAGCCTCATGCAATCATAGGGTGGGGACTTCTAGAGTTTGAGACATGAGTCATGATCCACTGGGATTATGTGTTTTAGTACTGATGGGACTATGGGTCTGAGTACTTCTGGGATTATGGGTGTGGCCTAAGGGGGATAGGCTGAGGCAGAGAGCCTGAATGTGGTATAAAGAAAGACAGAGAGACAGATGGTGACTGTTGCTCTCTGGAGTCCTGGTTGATCTATTGCCTCTGTCGAGATTGTTGCTGTTCCGCCACCATGAGCTGGATGCTCTCTGCCCTGTTCCACTCAGCCTTGGGCCAGCCGAGTATGGACTGAAACCTCCAGCAACTGTGAGCTAAATAAACCTTTCCTTCCTTAATTTTGAGTGTCGGGTATCTGTCCCAGCAACGAGTAAAAAGTAACTAAGACAATACTAAATACAAAAATAAATAAATAAATATTATGTTCTATATTTTTATGTGTAAATCTGACAACTCTGTTCCTAACTACTTCTTCTCATAGCTAACTTTGTCGCATAATAAAAATTTGTCCTATACTTTCAACCATTGCCCACATTTATTAACTTAAAAATATCTTCATCCCTCTCTTTCTCCTCTTGTTACTGGCTTTCCCAGACTTCTTGCTGAGCTCCTGCCCAACCCTTCCATGCTATCTTCTGTGTTAGATGTCTGATCCCAAAGGGCAGAGTCATGGGATTTATCACAATATCAATGGTCTAGAGTCCTGGATGGATGCATGCAGTTAGTGAAGAAAAAACAGGTTGAAATGTGTAGACTCAGAAACAAGTCCATGGAAACCCTTCTGAATTTTATAACTCATGCATGAAAGAAAGCTGACAGCTTTCCAAGACTTAACAATAATCTTAAACATGTACACAGTATGAATAATAATTATTCATATGCAAAAAGAAACTTTCTTAGCAATTTTAAAAAATCTTATAAGCATACAGGAAGAAAGACTGAGCTATCTTTTTTGTTTAACCAATCTCAAATACTACAAAATCATTGTTAAATGAAGTGGTAATTAACAACTGCAAAACCAAAAATTGGTGGGAAAGTATTTTAAATGCATTTAAAATAGCTCACTTTTACAGGGCCAGCCTGACAGCTCAGCAGACTAAAGTGCCTACTTAGGCAGAGTGCAGCATTCGGGGTTCAATCCCTGGCCTGCCCTGCCAGCCCTGTTCTGAGGCTGAGATGGTGATTGAGACTAGGCATTGTGGTGCCTGGAATCCCAGTGCTTGGGGGGCTAAAAGCAAGAGAATCACTATGAGTCTGATCTACACAGTAAGACCTTGCAGACCCTGTCCTAAATACAGAAAGAAAAAGAAAAAAAATTGTTCACTGTTAAAATTATGTGAAATTCTAGATTTTGTAATGTGGTATAAGTTAACTTTTTAAAATGTATAATTCCTGTCATTTATTTTCTTATTCGTAATAAAAATTTATAGGGCTAGAGAGAGCTCAGTGGACTAAGCGCCTGGGACTGGGGTCACTGTGCCAGCCCATCCCAGGGCCCGCTGAGCCAGCCACAGAGACCTGGCATGGTGGTGCATGCCTGGAATCCCAGGGCTGGAGAAGCTGAAAACAGGAGGATCACTAAGAGTCCGAGCTGGATAGTGAGACCTTGTACCAAATACATTAAATAAATAAATAATTTGTGTGCCTAATTTTGTAGGTATAATCACATACACTTTTTCTTAAAATAAGTCCCCTGTCATTATATGAACTCTAAACTCAAATTCATCCCTGAAAGTGACTACAACATAGGAAATGCAAGCCAAGTCCTTGTCATTGCTCAGGTGGGCGTTGAGAGCCCACGTGAGACAGTAAGGCAATCTTTACATCAAAGCTCTAACAGATCTCTTGGGGGAAGCAAGACGTGGGCCTGATAAATTCCCAAGAGTAATGCACACGCCTTTGGCAGTCCTTCCTGGAGTTGCCTCCAGGAACATTCCTGGAGTTCTCTTCATTGGCAAGTCAGGTTCATCCTGAGATGAATGGTTGCTCTTTCTCTACTTTTCTTCTGATTCCCTACAGTTAACCACATGGTCTTCCTTCCCAATTTTTAATCCACATCCACAGTCAAATGATTTCAACTCAACTTCTCTCCCACGCTACTCACCTCTCTCACATACTTTTAAGTTTACTAAGACTTTTTTGAGGTATTTCCAGCACACAATAACCTCTAAATGTGTCCCTCTTTCACAGTGGAGAGGCCTTGCCAGCTATTTTGCATTCCTGCCATTCAGGGGCAACAATCTGATCAGGCTGGGTCAGTCAGAGTCTCCCTTTTTTAAAAAATATATTTAGTACAGAGTCAAGAGCATCTCAGTACACAGATCAGATTCATAGTGATCCTCCTGTTTTCAGCCTCCCAAGTGTTGGGATTACAGGTGTGCACCACCATGCCTGGTCTCAGTGACTGGTTTAGCATGCCCTGGGGTAGGGCTGGCACAGCATGTGGTTCCAAGGATTGAACTCTGGTCCCTGAGCTTGCCTAGGCAGGCACTTAGTCGGCTGAGCTGTCCTGTTGGCCTTTAGAGTCCCTTTCTTGATCAACTTGGAATTGGGAGAGAAAGTGAAAGATCCACTGCCTTAGCCTTCCTCAGAAAGCTGGCTTAGGGTTAAGTAGCAGGGCAAGACTTTCTATGGAACATGGAAGCAGAGGACTTGTGGGTGTGCAGGTAGAGGCAGAGGTGACCAACAGCCAGAGCAGGTGCCTGGTCTTTGTGTCAGAATCCACCTTGTTGAAACTCCCTTTCACATGCCCCCACAGTAACCCACAGAAAATTTCTCCTTTGAGTTTAAGATAATGGAAGTTGATTTCTGATACTTTATATGCAGAAAAGTACCTGTTAGCTGTGACCACTGTCTGACTACAAGCTCAGATAAATGAACTCAAAAGTGTAACAAAGAAAATTTGCTGTACCAGAGGGCCAACCAGATAGCTCAGCAGATTAAAGCACCTGCTTAGGCAGACGCAGGGGCTAGGGGTTCAATCCCCAGTCTGCCATGCCAGCCCCACCCCTAGGGGGCATTGAGACAGTGACTGAGACTGGGTGTGGTAGTGCACATCTGTAATCCCAGCACTTGGAAGTCTGAAAACAGGAGAATCACTATGAGTCTGATCTATGTAGTTAGACCTTGTAGACCCTGTACTAAATCTGAGAGAGAGAGAGAGAGAGAGAGAGAGAGAGAGAGAGAGAGAGAGAGAGAGAGAGAGTTTGCTGTACCAAGCAGGAAATTCCAACATGAGAATGTTTTTAGGGCATTCAAGAATTCTTTTCTATGTAGAATTTTTGAAATGCATTTCAATTTGCTTCAGTAAAATTATATTGTTAAGCACCATGTCAGCAGCCTTATAGTCATTTGAATTGCAGTCCAGCTGTTTTTTTATGCATACATAACTTAATGTAAATTGGATTTCTCTATAGGAGATTTAAATTAGTCCATATGTCCTAAAGTGGTAGAATGAGCTACAAATTGAAACAAATTATCCTCATAGGGTTTACCAATAATAATTATGAAAAATATTTTTCTAACTTGGCATATTATATTGGACTACATGTAAATAAAAATCTTTATTTAAATTTTTAAAAACTGCTTTGACCTAATGGTGTAACATAGGACTGTTTCAATAATAGCCATTTACTAAGATGGCCAGTCATCTGCATCTTAAAGAACTTAACAGTGTGAAGAAAAATTCCTAATAGTGTGAGGTGTGTAGTACCGCAGTTAATTTCAAAAGTTTACAAAAGGGAAACTTTAAAAATTCTGCAAGATATCTGACTGCAGCATTATGTAAAAATTATAAAAGATTTGAATGCCCAATAATCGGATGTTGGTTAAATAAATTATAGAATTCAATGCTACTATTACAAATAATGAGGTAATTTCAGACTGAATGGAATACAGTCAGAGAGAAGAAATAAAGGAAGGTTGAGGGGATAGCTTTGCGGCCTAAGCACCTGCCTGGCAAGTACAAGGACCCGAGTTTTGTCCCCGGTACGCATGCCTTGCCAGCCCCAGAACCATGAGCACAACATGCCGGCCACTGAAACCAGGTATGGTGGCGCACTCCTGTATTCCCAGCACTGATTAGGCTGAGACAGGAGAATCATTAGGAGTCTGAGCTACTTAGAAAAAGCCTGTATCAAATAAATGAATAAACAAACAAAACATTTTTTTAAAAATTTAAGAAAGAAAAAATAAAGGTTAGAAAGCAGCAAGTTTCAACCTCCCTTTTGTAAGATAAGTAAATGAACTTTATACATCTCAAATATCAAATGGTAAAGATCATATGAACAGTGGTGCTTTTTTTTTGAGTGATACAACTATTTTGATTTCTGTATTATCTTTTTGAATTACTTGATTCTAAAACAATGCTTATATTTTTCATAGTTCTAACCAATAATAATATTTTTATTTTGAAAACTCTTTTGAAGGGTAAAGTCAAAAAGTTTTGAGGTAGAAAAAAAGAGAGAGATGCTTCCCTAACCCAGCCTCCTCCAGCTCCAGTGTCTCATTCTGCCAGGGCTGGAATCTGTGCAGCATGATCTCAGGTGCTGGCGCATACCCAAGGAGTAGAGACCTTGGTGCTTTCTGAGTAAACAAGGTGATCCTTTGGGCAGCAGGATTCCAGCTCAAAAGGGAGAGAGCTTGGAGAGCTATGAAGTGCTTTAAAGAACTCTGGGTATGGTGAAGCCCTGAAACATGGGGTGCACTCATCCTAGAGGGTCCAAGCAAAGCACAACCATGTGCATCCTTCATGAAAAAAGCAGGAGAGATGCATGCAGAAGAAGCTAGGGAAGAGGACTTGCAGCGGCCTTTGTGGGGGGCTGGAAGGCTTTCTCCTAAGACCCCACTGGGCTCTTTTTTGTATGGTTTTTCCTGTGACATTAATAGCTCCTCATTGCCTGTGCTTTACTTTTTCTTACTTTGTGAAAATCAAAGTCGAGGATGAATTTTATATCTGGATTGATATGAAAAACAGATAAAATTGGATAACTGGCTGGGGGTGGCAATCCTAGCTACTCTGGAGGCCAAGGCAGGTGGACTGCAAATTCAAGGCCAGCCTGGGAACTTTAGTAAGATCTTGTCTCAAAAATAAAATGATAGAAAAGAGAAGTGAAGAATAGAACAGCACAGCACAGCATGGCATGGCATGGCACAGGACAGCAGAAGACTGGGGTTGTAGTTCAGTGGTTGAACGTTTTGAATAGCATGCATGAGACACAGGGTCCAACCTCCAGCACACCCTCCCCCCACAAAAAAAGCAGACATAGGTTGTCCTCATTAATCACAAGAAAAGAATTTGCCAGAATCTTAGGGACAGCCCCGTGCTTTGATGTGGTGAAAACCGAGAGATGAAGGTGAGTGAGTCTTGCTCAGTTGTCAGCCTGTGGAGGCCCGAGGTGACATTTGGGCTAGAGGAGGCCCACCCCTCATTGTTTCACAGTTCTGCTTCCTTCTATCAAAACCAGCTCATTTGTCACCGTTGGTTTGGTCCTACAACACAGAGTCAGTAACCATACTTTAAATGAAAGATAAAGGAAGGATGAGACTCTGTAAACATGAGACCACGCCTTTCAGTCCCCTAAGTGCCATGTCCTCTGACCCTGTCCTCCTCGGGTGAATGGGTGTCAGCCCTTCAGGGCAAGGCTGAATACCTAACTAGAACTAAGCTGCCACTCAGCACAGAAGGTCAAACTAAATTTCTTAAGTTCACAGTAAGATAATTCCAGGCCTTATGAGAGAAAAAGATTTTGCCTGAATTTAAAAATGTTCTTTTGCAGCCCTTGCAGAGAAAAGCTTGAGGGTCTGAGGCTAGAACTTTAGTAGAAGGCTTGAATCTCCACACAATCGTGAAAGTACATGAAGACCTGCTAAGAAATATGTGGTCCCTGGCAACTGTAAGGAAACATTCTGTGGGATGTTGGCTTCCATCAACATTCTTGCCTCAAATGACTCTGACTAGAATTTGCTGTGATTTGCCATTTTGTCTGCTCATTGCCTGGCCTAATAATTGGGTCTCCTGTTTTACAAAAGAAAGACAGACCTCGCATGCCTCATTTGTTGGTCTTTTTTAAATTTATTATTTTATTTTTGACCTTTATTTCTGTGTACTATTGGAATTCAGATGTGATGTGATGACCCATGTAGAAATACTAATTTCAGTCAAAAAAATGAAATCAAGAATTATCCCACTGAGCATAGTGGCACACACCTGTAATCCCAGCACTCTGGAAGGACGAGGTAAGAGGATTGGAAAATCAAGTGTAGCCTAGGCAATTTAAAGACTTAGTGAGACCCTGTCTCAAATAATATTAAAAAAAAGGGCTCTGATGTAGTTCAGTATAAAGGTCCTGGATTCAATTCCCATTAATACAAAAAAGAAGAAAAACCCGCAAGGATTTATCCTAACAGAAAGGTATCGGAACTAGCTGATTAGCTGGACAATAAGAACAGATTGCTGGCTAGGTTCTGCAGAGACATTTCCCAAATACCGAATGAGCAAAATAGAATGTCCTGAGGTTGTCACAGAAATATATTTAGAGCATGTATGTAATATGAAATAGGCGAAAGATTACATTTTTTTGTAGTTCCTAAATGCGCAATAACAATTTTCACTGTCGGTTTAAAAATGTACATGTTCCGAAGAACTAGAAAAGAATTACTTTAAAAGGTAAGTTTAGTATTAAAACTTACAAGTCATAACTTGCTAAAGAGTTGCGGTGTACGGAGGCGACATAAAAGTGAGGCACTTTTGATCAGACATGAGGTTGGCGTGGGCAAGGGAGGCAGGTGCAAGGGGTCAGGCGTGCTGTGGGTACACCTACTCACCCTTGCTCTGGAGCAGACTTGAGGGCAAAAGGCAGCAAGGAGAAGACAGTGCTGGCCATAAGAAGACACATTTAGGATAATCTCAAGTACAGGTGACTGTTTCTTACCCTCCAGAAAATAGTAGCTCAGGAAAATATCCATCATCCTAGCCCTACTACAGTGTGGGAAAACTACAGGGCAGTGGGGATTGCAGGCCAATAATGCCAGAGACAGAAAGCGCTGAGCCCCAAGCCCAGCCCCTCGTGTGCCTGTGCTGAATAGCGCGGCAATGTTGGCAAGAATGAGATTCCTCTTCTTTTCCATCTCAATTATGAGAAAATTATTCAAGCTAATCATTTTGGGGCTACACTCTAATATTTTCCTTGATCTCTTATCTCACAGTTCCTGACAATAGGCTTCTATATAATGCCAATACAGTTATTCTCTGGAAAACCATATGTGTTCTATTACAGTCAAGGGTTGGGAATTTATCTTTATTTTTTTTCTTCAATTTGACTTTATTGGTACATTTTAAATATATATAATCATATCCATCGTAGAGAATTTGTACCTATACATGATATAGCTTGATTTTTCCCCATTCCTCTACCTCCTTGTAACCCTTCTCCCCTCACTATTTACAAAAGCTTTGTTTCTAGTTTTTCTTTTTCTCACTTGTCTTAATTTTCCCCACTTTAGTTCCCCACTTCCCTTGTCACCCTCCCTATTTGAACATTTTCTTCCTATTTCACAATACTTAATTTTTGTCCTTGTTACACTTTCAGTTTCTCACACCAGAGAAACAATGTGGTATTTATACGTGTGTCTGTTTTACTTTAGACCAAGACTCGTTGGTAGTGTTTATTTAATCTTAAAATTTGTCTTATCTGTGCATGATTTTCAAAATTAAACTTTTCGGTTGTCACCTCCTCATTTGTAATACCTTATGCTTACAAGTCATAATTGCCCTAAGTTCCCTCCTTCTTCCATACCTGAGCTTTAATGTTCCTGCTTTAGTTATCTACTGATGCATAACGAATTATGCCAAAATACAGTAGCTGAAAACATCAACAATTACAACCTCATGAAGGCTCAGGGATCTGACACATCTCAGCTGGGTCTCGCACCTCAGCCTCCCAGAGGCTCCGTCAAGGTGTTAGTCAGACTGCAGTGACCTCAGAGCGCCACTGCAGAGCATCTACTGCCCAGCTCCCTCCCCTGGCTATTGGCAGCCTCAAGTCCTCACCAGCTGTTAAGCAGAGACTTCTCACTGGGTTTCACTCAAGGTGGTGACTGGCTCTCCTCAGTGCCTGGCCATGAGGGCTTTGCAGTAGTGCATCTCTAAGCATGGTATGTTATATATGAAGGCTTCGAGTTTATCATTCTTTACAGTTGAGTAATATTCCATTGTATAAAAGCACCATATCTTTTTCAATCATTCTTCAGGTGATGGGCATTTTGGTTGTTTCCAAGATTTGGCTATCACAAATTGTGCTGCTATAAACATATAATATGATGTTTATAGTGTGATATCACTATGAAATGATGTTTTCAGTTCTTCTGGGAAAATTCCCAGTAGGGGGGATAGCTGAATCGAATGGGATTTCCAGTCCTAGTTTTTTAAGGAGTCTCCACACTGCTTCCCATAACAGTTGCACCAGTCTGCATTCCCACCAGCAGTGGAGAAGGGTTCCTTTTTCCCCACAGCCTCTCAAACATTTGTTGTTGGGTGATTTCTTTATGATAGCCATTCTTTCTGGTGTGAGATGGTACTTAAGTGTTGTTTTAATTTGCATTTCATGGGTGGATAGTGATGTGGAACATTTCTTCATGTATTTATAAGCTTCTAGTATTTCTTCCTCTGAGAAGTGTGTGCTCATCTCAGATGCCCATTTCTGGATTGGGTCTTTGAATTTTGAGACCCTAATGTTTTTTATTTCCTTATAAATTCTGGAGAGAAGACTTTTGTCTCAATACTTATTTATTTCTTAAAAACATTTTTGGAAATTTGTGGTTTGTCTTTTTACTCTGTTGGTAATTTCTTAACCCACTGCTATAGACCACTGGACTATGCATACAATTACTTTCTCTTAGATCAATGAGAAGAAATATTTGTACCAATAGTGTTTAGAAAAGTTTTTATGTCTGCATCTTGTACTCTGAACAACTATTATAAAGACAACAATATGAATTGTGTTTATTATTGTGGCTGTCCTACTAACATGTTTTGAAACTGTCTCCTCATTATTTCTTATTAAAAGTAATAAAATTATATAAAAAATAAACATGGCATGTTGCTTTCTCAGACAGCAAACCAAAGGACCAGGGAGAGAATGCAAATAAACAGCCCTGTCTTTCATAACCTAGCCTCAGAAGTCACATACTACCGTCTTAGCTGTGTTTTATTAGAGCCCAATTGTCACATACAGCCTCCACTCAAGGTGAGAAGATCACAGAAGACAAGGGGGTGCGTGCGAGGAGATAAGGCTCCCTGAGAGTCACGGAAGAAGCTGCCTCCGTAGCACCTGGGAGGAAGCCTCTTTCCAGTCGGTCTATCTTGAATCTCATCTTCAGGGTGAGCTCTACTCAGCTCCAGAGTGGATGGTTCAGGGCTCCTCAACTAGATAATGGCACAGCTAGGCCTAGAATTCGAGTCTCAGGGTTCTTGGTCATCCTGTTTTCTGCTGCAGGTGATACTGGTTGTCTAAGGCAGGCACAAGGAGCCCCAGCTGCCAGGCAAAAGCATCTGGACTGTGAACGACAGATACCAAGAACCCTGGATTTGAGCAGGGGAGTGTCCTGAGACAAGTGATTTTTCAAGAAGGATTAGTGTGATTACTACTTGTAAAATGGATTGGAAAGGAAAAGACTAGACATTACATTACTTCCTATTTATTTACAATTAACACAGTTATGGTACAGAGTTCTATATTTTATTAAGACATGCCATGTAGCTGGGCATGGTGGTACCTGCCAGTAATCCTGATACTCAGGGAGGCCAATGCAGAAAGATTAAAGGTTCTAGCCAAGCCTGAGAAACTTAACAAGATCCTGTCTTATTTAAAAGGAGGGTAGAAACTGGAGATATAGTTCAGTGTTGAGACACTGAGTTCAATCCCCAGTCACACACACACACACACACACACACACACACACCATATTTTTAAAGTCTCAACAAAATGGCATTTAAGAGCATTATTTGGGCCAAAGATATATCAAATAAAAGATTACATTAGAAAGCCCCAATTTATGGTAGGCCACATAATATTTTCATGTGGGAATGTTGAGATGAACTCTAAAAACGATTCTCAATGAACATATAGAGTTTTTCAGAAACAGTGTTTTCTATTAACAGGAGAAACTTCTGGGAAGTGAAAACCTGAACTGTCTGCAGAGCTGTTATGGTCTACAAAATGTTATAGAGCATTACCCTGTTAAGCCTTCACCCTCAGCCATAATAACACGCAACTTGCAATTAAGTGAGTGGCAAGTTGTGGCAAAGTCTTCTCATTCTCCATCAATACCCACCCTTGCCTCCTTGATTTAATATGTTTTCTGAGGCTTAGCTGGTCACCTTACTCAGTTAAGAATACATTTCCTAGCCTCCCTTAGAGATGGATGCAGCCATAAGACCAAGTTCTGGCCAGTAAGGTATGAATGGAAATCACATGAGACGTGCCTCGTTTTATCCTTAGGAACAGGAATATGCATATTTCCTACTCCTCCAATGCTCACTGACTGGCGGGCAGATGTGGCAATAGGCATGGGAGTAGTGGCTTTGGAGGTGAACATGAGAGCTCCAGAAACATTGCTGGATCATCCGTCTCTGGACATTTCCACAGATCAGAGTGATTCTCCTATCTTCAGCCTCCCAACCACTGGGATTACAGGAGCTCGCTGTCACCACATGCAGTCTCAATCACTGCCTCAGCACACCCGGGAGGTGTGTATTTAGGACAGGGTCTATGGGATCTATAGGGTCTCACTACACAGACCAGACTCGCAGTGATTCTCTTGCTTTCAGCCTCCCAAGCACTAGGATTATAAGCATGCATCACCAACCCCAGTCTCAAGCACTGTCTCAGAGCACCCTAGAGGGGCAGGGCCAGCATGGCATGCAGTGCCAGGGATCGGATCCTGGCCACTGAGCTCTGCCTAAGCAGGTGCTGAGCTATCTGGCCGGCCTTACACATTTTTGCCATCCAATACTACCCATCCAACTCCAGGACATTTCTGCAATCTATCCAAGCCCAGAGCCTCAGCCCAGCACTCTTCTGACTCCTTTTCATGATTACATTCAGGAGAGGATGTTTATTAATAGCGAAGTGCATCAGGAAGAGTAAAGACAATATTTGAGGTAGTTTGAGTGACCTTTGAACTATAGTGGTGGCCCCACAGTCATCTGATTTATGATGCCAGTACAGTAAAATTTTATCCTTTGGTTAAAGGCAATGATTGACAAATTTATCTACAGATTAACTGCCTGGGAGTTTTAAGCATGAGCAATGCCTGGGCTCCAGGCTGAGATTTTCATTCAAGTGGCTGGAATTTGGGCATACTAAAGCAGATGATTTTCAGAGTACAGCCAAGCTCAAGAATCACTGGATTAAAGTAAAAGGGCTTTTATTTATGCAATAGGTAGATGGTGTTATTATTATGACTTTCAGCAAAACAAGGAAAAGTCAACCTACACAGCCTGTTAAAAAGCGAAGAAGTAAAATGTCAAGGTTGGAACAATTCCCTCGGTGAAAGATAAATTACAGAGAAGTGTATGTATTCTTTCTCCTGTGTGGATCCTAGAAAAAATCTTTAATATTTTCTTTTGCATCCTTAAAAAGCAGTACAGGTTCTACACTGTTAATTAGGAATTTTAAGTGAATACAGGAAATGCTGGAATCCTAACAAATTGTTGCACTATACAAATCATTTCATCTATGCTAAATTTTGAGTCTATTTAATCTGGTATTATTCATTATAAAATCTAGTTCAGCTTCTGTAGTAGAATTGCATTTACTCTTATAAGTAGATACTAAATTTACTGTGTTCAAAAATCAGTTGTCCATTATGTCTTGTATTTTTGAACTTCAACTAAACCTTAGCGTAAGTGGTGATTAGAACTTTACTGCCTGATAAGTTTGTTTATGATGAATCATTTTCATGCTGCAATCACCTACAGAGCCATCTAAGTCTACACATGAACACAAAAGTTGATACAATCAGGATGATAAAAATCTGCTGAGTCTCCCCTGTAGTCAGTGGAGCAGAAGATCTGCCTGAGATGAAAGGACCACAGGAGCAAGCTCTGTGGTGTGCAAGTCAAACGCAGTTTCCTGATCTACAAAAATGAGGGAGTAAGACAAGATGGCTTTGATCCCTTTGACTTTAATATCTTGATGAAATGTCCTGAGAACAATCATTAGAGGCACTGATGAGCTAAATATCTCTTGAGTTCTTCCCTCTACTGTGGCAGATGAATGCTGAAGATAAGAGTAGATTTCCAGACTATTTTTTTCTGAGTTTATATTCTCTCTAGATCAGAGTCCAAATGAGTTTATCTTCAGTTATAATCTTATTTGACCAGTAGTGGCCTCCCAGTGCACTGTGTTGATAAGGTTTCTGAGGCCAGCTCCAATCTTGGTGGGGGTCATAAGAGCCATGACTGAGAAGTACTGCTCATGTTGGGCCTGGAAGGAAGAAACAATACAGAGGCCTGTGCCCCATCCTCATTCTCATCTTCTTCCCTTAGATCAGTCTTCCCTTCACCACCCTTTGGATATTTCTGAAGTAGAAGGAACGTAGGGATCCTTTATTCTGCCATTTTCTACCTGGGGACATTTTATCCATTGTAAAACCAGTATTTGACCTAAGAGTAATTAATCAATAGCAATAACAACATCAACAAATTAGCTATTGAGTCTCTGACAAGCAGCTTCAGTGTAGGTCATGTCTTTATAATGATCAAACAACCATGAGTGGATTCATTTCAAGGAAAAAATTGCTACTGAATATTGTTTTGACTTAGATGAAAAAATGCTTCTGTATGTTGTTTTCTTGTAAGCCAGTCCCACTAGACGTAGCCTAAATGGTAAGAGAAACCGTGACCTTGCTTCTCTTCCACCTCCTTAGGTTGAGATGGCTGTGGCTTTGTCGTTAATGCATGACACTACAGTATGAGCTGGAAAGTAATTAACTACTTTAGGAGTTAATCCAGCATATACTTTGAAGCAGAAGCAATTCCATCACTAATAGTTGCTTGGCAGATTGATTCTTTCTTCTGGCTCTTGAAACTGTATATAGTAATTGCCCTGGAATTTAAAAATCAACTGGGGAATTCCTTGTTCCATATTTAGGGTTCAAATAGCTAATGACTTGAGTGTGTATGTGTGTGTGTGTGTGTGTGTGTGTGTGTGTGTTCCAGGGAAGGGGCAATGAGTGTCTTGAGAACCACTATTTGGATAAAAATCATGTATGTCTCTTCTTAGTATAAAAATCTGAAAATACTTTATCGGACTAAACTGTAAAACTGAATTTCAAAATTGGTGATCTTAAACAGGGTATGGCACCTATAATCTCACCTACTTGAGGCAAAGGTGGGAAGATCAAGAGTTCAAGGCCAGCCTGGGCAAATTAGAGAGACCAAATCTCAACATAAAACAAAGCAAAGAGGGTTAGAGATATAACTCAGTGGTACAAGGCTTCTTCAGCATGCACAAGGTCCTGGGTTCAATCCCTGGCATTGGTAAAAGAAAAAAACATGCAAAGCTAGTTAATTAAGATTGTGTTGGTATATGTGTTATAAGTGAGTGTCTTTAGACACAGGAACTCAGGGTTCAGGACTGCCTGCCTTCATGTTGGTGGGGCTGGTGCTACGGTTTATCATTTGTAAAACTGTCGTGACTGTTGTCTTCAGAACAACAACTTAGCTTGTGAATTGATCAAACACATTCTCCATCAAGAGAGTCCAATTTCACACTGTCTTCACATTCCTTCTTTCCATGCCTATTACCTTCATCTGCTTCTTAGACAATTCTGCACACCACTTACTAAATTTTCTGAGCTTGAGGGGGTAGGTCAGACTTTCATTTGTTTCTATCTTCCCCAACATTTTGGTTTCATTTGGCTCTTGACAGAAAGAAGCACTCACTAAAGGTCTGTGAGTCAGAGCTGTCAGGATGATTGTATTTAGTTTACATTGCCTATCTATGCTGTTTTGCCTCAAAAACTGGGGATGGTTTTCAGCTATCATGAACTATCTATCAATCAGTGGAAATAACCTGACTTGTCAAAAAGGCAATTTAGATCTATGATGCCCAGAACATCTTATGCATTCAGAGGCAGGAATTTGGAAGGTACCTGAACCTTGGGATGCTGTACCCATCAATAATTTCATGCACAAATGAGTTTTAACCTCTGAGAGTGCTGTTAGGAGGTGGGCGTGGTTAGAGTTCACTCAGAGGGGTGTGACCCTGAAGTGAGCTCCACAATGCGTCTAACCCCAACCCCTGGCCTTCCTAACCTAACAGCTTTCCTCTACCAGGCCCTTCCACGGTGGCCTTCTGGCCTCAGAACCAACTGACCATGGACTGAACATGTGAGCCAAAATGAACTGAACCCCGCCTCCTTTACATTGTGAATATCAAATATTTTGTCCCAGCAATATGAAAGTAACTAAGATATCCCTACATTTTAATTGCTAAAAGTAAGTGAAAGTAATTAAACCTATAAATTATTTCCAAACAAGAACTGAGTTTGTAGTCTGGGGATAATTCAAAGAGTACATGTAGAATCTGTACTTACAGATGAGGAGGAGAAAACAGGAAATGTAGGCCTTCCTGTGAAGACAGCTGAGTTTGGAGATGACAAGACTGATGTGTACCAGGCAGAACGTCAGCTTTGAGGCATTTTAGCTGCATTCTAACAGCAAGTTCAAAGGGGAACAGGAGCCCTAAGGGGGGATTAATGAGCAAAGCCTTTTGGGAGGAGGGGAACTAAGCTAGGTGTTAAACTCTTTTAAGATTTGGAAACAGAGGGAGAAGGCAGGTATTTGTGGTGAGACATGGGCAGACACGACCAGCCTGTCTAGGGCAGGTGGCTGGAGAACTGTGGGAACTGCCTGAACTTGACAGAGAGAGTCAGATTATGGAGGGCCTCTAAGACCACACAGAGAAGCCTGGGGTACAATAGAAAATAAGGAGCTTCTGAAGGATATCTTTTTTGAAACAGGGTCTCACTATGTACTTTGGGCTGGCTTGAACTTATTTGTGTAGCCCAGGCTGGCCTTAACTCATAGTGATCCTCATGCCTCAGCCTCCTGAGTGCTGGGATTACAGCCACCATGCCAATGTCCTGAAAGATTTTTACCTAAGAAGCGTTATTATAAAAATAAGATTTCCATAGTATATTTTGGCAGTGCTTTTTATGATGAACTATGATCAGAAGCAAGACAGTTGAATTACTTGTGAAGTAAAATAGAATTCTCTGGCTACACTGGGATATGTGCAAGCACAGACAAGGTAGATCTCTTAAGAAAACTCAAAGTGGTAGCATAATCCCAGCACTCTGGGAGACCAAGGCAGGAGAATCATTTGAGACCACTGGGTGGCAGTGACTTAGCAAGACCTTGTCTCAACATTTAAAAAAAAAATAAAAAATAAAAAAAAGGTGGGGGACATGACATGCAATACAGATGTCCTGGGTTCAATCCCTAGTACCTGCCACCATCAAAAGAAGGAAAGAAAAAATTAACAAAAGAAAGAGGAAAGGAGAGAGAGAGAGAGAGAGAGAGAGAGAGAGAGAGAGAGAGAGAGAGCGAGCAGCTTTGGCAGCTAGTGGGAGGCTAAGGATAGAGTAAGTCATGGATAAATACGAAGGTGGATAACTAGAAGAGGTGGGAGGACCAACGAGAGAAATGAGGAAAGTTGCGGGAATCTGTCTTTGAACATGTTGAACTTCAAGTGAGAGCGAGTAGCATAAGGTGGTAACATGGTAGAAGGCCAATTTGAAGAATTAACAAGGCTTTCCTTCAAAACCTGACTGTAAGTTGTTCAGACTCACCACCAGGATAGCAGTACCTTACCATCGTGATGTGGAGCTCCTTAACTGTGGTAAGCATGTGGAAAGGTTTCCTTGGAGTGCCATCCAAATGCATGCCTTGATGTTTTACCAGGATTTCTCCTCCCAGTAGCACATGATGCTGAATAAGTATTAAAAAGGTAAACTTCCTGCTGATAAATTTCACTGCAGTGTGTTTTGAGATAAATCACTTCTGGTGGCAGGGAGCCTGGTTGGGAGGCTGCAGCAGTAAAACAGGTAAGAGGTGGTGATGAGGATGTGGCCCAGAGTTGTGACAATTTATGTAATGCTAAGAAGACTGATGTGCTTTCCTGTAGGAAAAAATGGCAGGATGTGTTGATTGATTGAGCATGGGAAGCAAGTAACAAGGGGGATTGTGGGATAACATCCAGGCTTTTGGCACAAATAACTGATGAGCTGTAGCTTAAATCAGTGAGATAGAAAAGACTGAAGGAAGAGTAAATTTTTTCAAGGAGAAACATCATGAGTTTAGTGTTGGAATTGCAGTTGCAGAATAATCCTCCCCCGCCACACACACAAAACCTATTAAAATCCTAATTCCCAGAACATTTAAATATATTTCCTCTCATGAAGAAAGGACTTTGGAGGCCGGAGAGGTAGCTCAGAGGCATAAACCTACCCAGCAAGCACAAGGACTCAAGTTGCATCCCTTGCCCCACATACTGTATGGTCTCAGACCCTAGGTGTGCCATCTCGGCCCCGGATGCAGGTGTCCACTGTGTGGCCCAGAACCAGGCACAGTGGTGCATGCCTGTGATCCCAGCCTTCCGGAGGTTGAGCCAGGAGGATCTCTGCCAGCTCAGCTGCTACAAAAGTAAGCACAAGGCCAGCCCAAACTGCATAGTGAGACCCTGTCTCAGAAAAAAAAAAAAAAAGAAAGAAAGAAAAAAGGACTTTGCAGATATGATGAACTTAAGAATTCTGAGTTGGGTATGGTGATGCAAGCCTGTAATCTCAGCACTTGGGAGACTGAGGCAGAAAGACTACCATGACTTTGAGGCCAGCCTGGGCTACATAATGAGTTTAAGGTCAATTAGACCTACATATCAAGATTTTGACTCAAAACACTAAAAACAAAAATTTAAAATTCTCAGGTGAGGTGCTCATCGTGGGCTGTTTGGGTGGGCCCAACATAGTCACAAATGTCCTTATAGTAAAAGAGAAAGCCAAAAAAGTAAGTTTCAGATGATAGGAATTAAGAAAGATGGCTGGCTTCATTTATGGAAGGGACCACAAGCCAAAGAATACAGTCAGGCTCTAAAAGTTGGAAAAGACAAGAAAATGAATCTTTCACTAGAACTTCCAGAAGTAACCCATCCCTACTGACATGCTTATTTTAGCCTACTGAACCCTAGGTTAAACTTCTGACTTCACAAATTGCAAGACAATACGTTGTGTTGTTTTAAGCCATTAAGTTTATGAAAATATTTTTGCAGCAGCAGCAGAAAACTCCCATAGATACGATTGAGTTTTAAGCATACGGGAGTCATCTGTCATGATTTTAATCTGTGTGTTCCCCAAAATTTACATGCTAAAGTTTGATATTTTGCTGGTGGGCTTTGGGGAATGTGGTTGGATTGTAAGAACTCAAACTTCACCCGTGGATGACATCATAATTTGATAGCATCACCAGGATGTGATGCAAACAGAACACAGAGCCTAGTTGAGAGACTAGGTTATTGTCACACCTGACCTTGAAAACTATTATTTTCCTCTAGTTCTTCCTCTTCTTTGCCTCCTCAATACTATGTCAAGTAGCTTTCTTCCATCGCACCCTTCTGTGATAATGCTTCTGTCTTACCACAACTCCAAGTAGTGGAGCCAGCCAGCCTCTGAAACTGTGAGCCCAAAAAACTCTTTCCTCATTAAGTTGAAGTATGTCAGGCATTTCATCACAGTGACAGCAAGCTACACATCATTTAAGTAAAAATAAGGACAATTTGATATGGCAGTCTAGAGTGGAATTATAGTTGGAAGTTATGGGAGCATGCCTTCTATAAACAACATTGCATTTTAATATATCTGAGATTAGAATGTGCCTTAATAATATAATAATAATAAAATATAATATAATCATTATCATCAAGCAACAGTTACATTGCCTGTGTATGTCCAAGTACATAAATCTGAACCTTTGGAAATTTGAGTTAACAAATATTTAAGAACTATTTGAGCAAAGTATGTGATTTGTTATCAGAAGACTGTTTTTTAACATGCTTTGGAAAGATCAAAACAGGGCCAACATCAAAACTTTGGGTATAGATGACTTTGATGAAAATCTTAGAGACCTTAATAGAGAATCTTTTAAGTAATACTGATTTATTAATGCTCTTGATGGAGCAAAATAGAACACTGTGGTGGAGAAATGAGAATAAAGATGAATTTGCATTAAGAAAATAACTGAAGGGGCAGGGGTGGTAACTCAGTAGAATAAGTGCTTGCCTGGCAAGCACAAGGGCCTGAGTTCAATCACCAGTTCCACAAAAAGAAAGAGAAAGAAAGAAAGAAAGAAAGAAAGAAAGAAAGAAAGAAAGAAAGAAACTGAAGAGGTGGATACTGAAAAATATTTAGTTACATTGTATTAGTTCTACAATAAAACTCCTGAGGCTGCTAATTTAAGAAAAGAAAATATCTGTTTCACTCAGTTTTAGAGGCTCAAGGGACAAACACCTGTACTGGCTCAGTTCTGGCTGTGTCCCATCACATCAGATGACAACGGTGGGGATTTGTGCAGGAACAGGGAGTACCTCATCAACCATGAGCAGAAAGGACTGGATGTGGCCAAATGCAAGCTTTTATAACAGTACCTCAAGAGACCTGTAAAGGAATCCCTACCTTAAAAGGGCATATCCCCTTAAGGTTCTACTCCACTGGGCTCCACCTTTTCAGTTCTACCACCTCCCTGTAGACTAAGCCTTTAATCACAGTGGGCCAATACAAGACATTCTCTCTTCAGCCAAGTGATAACAAATACATTAATATATTTTATTTGTAAAATATATCTTTTATACATGTGCAACAATCTGATAGACTAAAAACTCTATAAACTGTGAGCTAAAATAAACCCTCTCTCAGCCTACCATCATCAGCCAGCGCGAGGCCCACCAGCCAGCGCCAGGTCCGCCAGCCAGCACCAGGCCACCACGTGAGACCTCCTCTGGCCTGCCACCAGTGCTGCCTACCATCATCAGCCAGCGCTAGGCCTGCTGCTTGGGACCTCCTCTGGCCCACCACCAGCGCTGCCTGTCATCATCAGCCAGCACCACACCCACCCCTTGAGACATCCTCAGGCCCACCACCAGCGCAGCCTATCACCCAGCGCCAGGCCTGCCACGTGAGTGAGACCCCACTCCCCCAGCCTACAAGCAGCTCAGCTGACCCAGCAGCCCAGACTGAACGAACAACCCATGGGAACGCAGTCCTGCCCCAAAGATCACAGCTACTCAGAATGATACAGACAAGGAGCAAAATGCATCTCAGGTCCTGAGCCCACCTGAAACAAGCACAGGAGACAGTACCATACAAGAAATTGGGAATCATACAGCCGAAATCTCTGAATTTGTAGCGTCTGAAGTAAACAAATGCAGAAATGTATAGAGGAACTCGGATTAGAGATAACCTCTGAAGTTAAAAAAGAAAGCTTTGCATTATTAGAGACTGAAGTTAAAAAACAGCTGCAGAAAAGCATAGAAGGAATCAGATCAGAAAATATCTCAGTTTCTAAATCAATTAAATTAATAGCATCTGAAGTAGAACAACTGCAGAAAAGTAGCGAGGAAATGAGAGCAGAAATAACCTCTGAAATAGAAAAAAAAGAGAATACCTATAATGGAAGACTTAATAAATGCATCTAAAGAAGACATTGATAAAAAATTAGAGGAGATTAGAAAAATGACGGAATTCATGAGTGAGCAATATAGGAAAGAAATAGACTGCATAAAACAGGTTTAAAGAGATATACAGGAAAATAAAATCTCAATCACAAGCTGGCAAAACCGTATGAACGAAAGTGAAGATAGGATTTCAGATCTTGAAGACAAAGTCACAGCCAGCAAAAAGGTAAGAAAGAATCTCTTAAAAACAACCAGGATGCAGGAAAAAGCAATTCAACATTTGCAAGATGATGCAAAAATGAACAACGTGAGATTAATAGGAGTTAGTGAAAAAGGAGAAATCAATACAAATGATATAAAAAGAATATGGCAGAAGTAATAGCAGAAAACTTTCCAAAGATGAGACAACAATCAGACATTCAGGTAACTGATGCATACAAAACTCCAAATAATGTGAACCCAACTAAAAATACACCCAGACATATAATAATCAAGATCCCAGAAATCCAACAGAAGAATAATACACTAAAAGCTGCTAGAGAAAAGAAACAGATTGCATTTAAAGGAAAACCCATCAGAATAACAGCAGATTTCTTTTCACAAACAATGAATTCAAGAAGAGCATGGAGCAGAATGCTTCAAGTCCCCTATGGAAACAAATCCCAGCCCAGACTGCTATACCCCACAAAACTCTCTTTTAAATATGAGGGAGAAATGAAATATTTCCATGACAAGGAACAATTAAAGAATTTCATGATGTCAAAGCCAACCCTACACAGACTACTTAAAAATACTTTTGAAGGAGACCAAAATGACTTGATCTATACAAATGAGTCCAGAAAGAATCCAGAAAATAGGGCAAGCAATTAAACAGGAGATAAAGGAGTAAACAGCAGTAAGTAAAAGACATGTCAATCATAAGTCAATACATCTCAGTTATAACTATCAATGTAAATGGACTCAATTCTCCTATTAAAAGAAATAGGCTGGCAGAGTGGATAAGGAAGGAAGATCCAACAATATGCTGTATACAAGAAACACACTTAACTTGTAAAGAAACTCATAGGCTAAAAGTTAAAGGATGGAAAACAATACTAATTGCCCCAGCACCTAAAAGAAAAGCAGGGGTAGCAATACTCTTTGCAGACAGTCTAAACTTCAAACCAAGACTGAGCAAATGAAATAAAGAAGGCAACTACATACTGGTTAGGGGACAAATTCATGATGAAGAGGAAACACTCATAAATATGTATGCACCCAACGTGGGAGCACCAAGTTACATAAGACAAATCTTAACAGACATAAAAAATCTAATATCCAATACCACAATCTTAACAGGAGACCCTAATACTCCTTTATCCCAGAAAGATAGGTCAACCAGACAAAAAATTAGCAAAAAAGCAGCAGAAATGAACCAGATCTTGGAGCAACTGGACTTAGTGGACATACACAGAGTGTTCCACCTAACCGCTTCTGAATACACATTCTTTTCAGCTGCATATGGGACATTTTCCAAAATAGACCACATACTAGTGCACAGGTCATACTTAAGTATATGCAAGAAAACAGAAATTATACCATGTATATTATCTGACCACAATGCAATGGAACTGGAAATTAATGACAAAAGAAATCACAAGAACCCCAGAAATACATGGAATTTAAACAACACCCTTCTCAGCAACCAGTGGGTTACAGATGAAGTTAAACAAAAAATTAAACAATATTTACACTTCAACAAAAATTCAAACACAACCTACCAGAATTTATGGGATGCAACGAAAACAGTTCTTAAAGGGAAATTTATAGTCCTGAACTTGCACATTAAGAAAACAGAATGGAAACAAATAAATACTCTTACGCAGCACTGAAACCAATTAGAAAAGAAAGAGCAAACAAAACCCGAAGCCCAAAGACGGGAGGAAATTATAAAGATTAGAGCAGAAATTAACTCAATTGAGACAAAGAAAACAATACAAAGAATTAATGAATCAAAAAGCTGGTTCTTTGAAAGATTAAGTAAAATTGATAAGCCCCTAGCTAACCTCATCAAAAAGCGGAAAGAAAGGACTCAAATTCAAGCAATAAGGAATGAAAAGGGTGAAATTACTACAGATCCAGCAGAGATTCAGAGGATCATTAATAGCTACTTTGAGTGTCTTTACTCTCATAGAATTGAACACACAGATGAAATGGACAGATTTCTAGAATGGTACGAACTACCAAAACTGAATCAAAAACATATAAGAACTCTCAATAACCCAATGACAGTCAATGAAATACAAAATGCAATAAAAAGTCTACCGACAAAGAAAAGACCAGGTCCTGATGGATTCACAGCTGAACTCTATAAGAAATTTACAGAAGATATAATCTCAATACTCCTCAAACTCTTCAATGAAATTGAAAAGAAAATAGTCCTTCCAAAATCATTCCTGGAGGCAAGTATGAGACTGATACCAAAACCAGAGAGAGATGCAACTAAAAAAGAGAACTGTAGGCCAATCTCTCTCATGAACATAGATGCAAAAATCCTCAATAAAATCTTCACCAATAGAATACAGCAAATCATCAAGAAGATTATACATCATGACCAGGTAGAATTCATCCCAGGGATGCAAGGATGTGCAAATTTATAAATGTAATACACTATATTAATAGAGCCAAACCCAAAAACCACATGATCATCTCAATTGATGCAGAAAAGGCTTTTCACAAAGTCCAACGCTCATTCATGTTCAAAGTACTACAGAAAATTGGAATAGAGGGCCTCTACTTCAATCTGATAAAATCCATCTATGACAATCCAATGGCCAACATAATTCTAAATGGAGAAACACTAAGTCTTTTACTCTCAAATCTAGTACAAGACAAGGATGTTCCCTATCGCCACTCCTATTCAATATAGTTCTGGAATCATTAGCTGCAGCTATTAGACAAGAGAGAGAAATAAAAGGAATAAGAATAGGTAAAGAAATTGAACTATCACTATTTGCAGATGACATGATAATCTACTTAGAAGACCCAAAGAACTCCACCAAGAAGCTACTAGAATTCATACACAAATTCAGTAGCATAGTAGGGTACAAAGTCCACACACAAAAGTCAATAGCATTCTTCTACACAGATAACAAACACACTGAGAAAGAAATTAGAGAAACAAGGCCTTTTACAACAACATTGAAAAAAATGAAATACTTAGGAATTAACCTAACTAAAGATGTAAAAGATCTCTTCAATGAAAACTAGAATACTCTAAAAAAAGAGATCCTGGAGGATTTCAGAAAATGGAAAGATATTCCTTGCTCCTGGATAGGAAGAACCAACATTGTGAACATGGCCATACTTTCTAAATTGTTATACAGATTTAATGCAGCCCCTATCAAAATACCATCAACATAGCTCACAGACCTAGAAAAATCAATCCTAAAATTTATTTGGAACCAGAAAAGACCTAGAATTGCAAAGACAATCGTGGGCAACAAAGACAAGGCAGGAGGCATTACAATTCTTGGCATAAAGTTATACTACAGAGCTACCATGATAAAATCAGCATGATCTTGGCCAAAAAAAAATAGACCTGAGGATCAATGGAATAGATTAGAAGATGTAGAAGCAAATACAAACACACTCAGCCACCTTATTTTTGACAAAGGGATCAAACATGTTTACTGGAAGAAAGATAGATTTTTTAACAAATGGCACTGGAAAACTGGCTCTCCACATCATGAAAACTAAACCTTGACCCAAGTCTATCACCATGCACTAAACTAAAATCAAAATGGATTAAGATCTAAATATTAAAAAAGAAACCCTAAATCTTCTAGAGGAGAAAATCAGAGGAAATCTTGGAGACATTGGGGTAAGCAAAGAGTTCATGGCCAAAAATCAAAATGCACATTTAACACTTAAAAGCATCAACAAATAGAATCTCCTCCAGCTAAAAGGTTTTTTAATGTCAAAAGAAATTACCAACAGAGTGAAAAGACAACCCACAAATTTTGAAAAGATTTTAACTAATAAATATTCAGACAAAGGTCTTCTATCTAGAATTTATAAAGAACTAAAAACCATTAAGGTCCCAAAATTCAAAGATCCAATCCAGAAATGGGCATCTGAGATGAACACACACTTCTCAGAGAAAGAAATTCAACAAGCCTATAAGTACATGAAGAAATGCTCTACATCACTAGCCATTCGTGAAATGCAAATCAAAACAACACTTAGATGCCATCTTACCCCAGAAAGAATGGCCACTATAAAGAAATCAACCAACAACAAGTGTTGGAGAGGCTGTGGGGAAAAAGGAACCCTTCTCTACTGCTGATGGGAATGCAGATTGGTACAACTATTATGCAAAGCAGTGTGGAGACTCCTTAAAAAACTAGAACTAGAAATCCCACTCAATCCAGCTATCTCTCTACTGGGAATTTTCCCAGAAAAACTGAAAACATCATATCATGGGGATATTTGTGCACCTATGTTCATAGCAGCACAATTTGTGATAGCCAAATCTTAGAAACAACCAAAATGCCCATCATTTGAAGAATGGTTGAAAAAGATGTGGTATTTTCATAAAATGGAGTATTACTCAGCTATAAGGAATGATAGACTAGAAGACTTCATATATAAATGGATGTATCTTGAACATATACTCATTAGTGAAATAAACCAGACGTACATATGCCAATATCGTATGGTCTCCCTAGTATAAGGACTCAAAAGAAATAAGTAAATACATAAATTAATTAATTAATTT